>VSMD01015257.1:0-129086 GCA_008750895.1 Mirza zaza | reverse complement strand
GGGTTAGATGTGTTTCCCGCAGATATTTATCTTGTGTCTATTTATCCATTTGGCCGGCCTATGTCTATTTAGGGGAAAGTTCAAGCCATTCGTATTTATAGAGAGAACTGATAAGTGGGGTAGATTTCTGTTCATCCTGTTGAGTTGAACTTTGTTGCCTCTCTTGAGCCACTGTGATATCTGGCCTTGGATCTTTAGTTGTGGGGGGTTTTACAGTGGGGAGTTTACTGTGCTGATCCATGTGTAACACTGTTTTGAGGAATTCCCTCAGTCTTTGCTTGTCTGAGAAGGTCTTTATCTCTACTTTGTATAAGAAACTTAGTTTTTCAGGGTACAACATTCTAGGCTGGGCATTATTTGAGAAGAGGAAGAATGGGGCCACAGTCTCCTGAACAGAAACTTTTCAAAAGAAGATACACTCATGGCCACCAAACATGAAAATGGTTAACATCTCTAAGCATTAGGGAAGTGCAAATCAAAACCACAATGAGATATCTCCAGTGAGAAGGGCTTTTATCAAAAAGTCCCCAAACGGTACATAGTGGTGTGGATTTAGAGAGACGGGAACACTCTCAGCCACTGCTGGTGGGATGGCAAACTAGTACAACCTCTGTGGAAAGTAATATATAGGTACCTCGAGGAGCTACAAGTAGAACTACTCTTTGCTCCAGCAATCTCATTACTGGGTATCTACCCAAAGGAACAAAAGAAATCTGCACTCAAATGTTTATAGTGGCACAATTGCAAAAATACATGAGTGGATTAATAAAAGGTGGTAGATGTGTACCATGGATTTCTACTCAGCCACAAAAAACAGTGGCAATTTTAGCACCTCTTGTATTATCCTGGATCCCAAAGGGAAGTATCCCAAGAGTGAAAAAACAAGCACCATATGTACTCACCAGCAAATTGGTATTAACTGGCTTAAGTGCCCATAGAGTAGTAAGATTCATCAGGGGGGAGGGAGGGTATCAGTATATTCACAGCTAGTGGGTGCAGTGTGCACAGGATGAACTCACTTAAAATAAAAACTAACTCAGCCCAGCAAAATTATATCTAGGGCAAGGAGGCAGTCTTGCTAGCTTCCCAGAAAAAGTATGGTGAAGTTATTTTTTCTCTGCTGTGTATTTTTCCCTAAAAAAAATTTTAAAACTTTTATTTTCCTCTCTCTTCCTTGCTCTATCCCTTTAGTAAGTTTGCAATTATTTTTTAACAGGTGCCAGCCCAAAGAATCATAAGCCCTTATGAGCTAACAGTGAAGTTTCAGCTAAGAAATAAAAAGCCAGTTTCCTGAAAATTATAACAGAAGTTTAAAATATATTTGTTGTTTGTGTCTTTCTTTTTTAGTTTATAGAACACCCTTGGCTCTTTGTGTTGAAAAACTATCGGTTATTACTGCCTGTTGGCCACTTTTTCATCTCCAGGGTAATAGATTTTGACTATAAAATTTCAACTCTGGTCACACCAGACAGTGTGTTATAAAAAAATATACTGAGCACAAATGCAGCCATAAAGTCTCGTGTATATTTACCTCTAAAAGTGAAAGGACTTATAGTATTTTAGAGAAACAACATTTGTTTTGATATTAGGCACTCAGTAAATATTTGTAGGTGGCCAAGTGAATGAATAAGCAAATGAACAAAGAGAATTTACCATGACTGCAAATCATTTCTCTTAAGTGAAGTATACTACTTGTTTTCCTGGGGGGAAGAAATTAAGATAAATCATTGTTTAGGGACTACAAGAGTGGTGGACATGGTAATAAAACATTGCTCCCCAAAGCAAAATATCGTAGTTACAGGAAGCCTATTAATCGGTTTCTTCTCTAGGATTGGGTGCCTTGTAAATTAAGTTTTGGAATCTTACTTTTCCTAGGAAGAGAATGGCCCCCACAATATTAGACCTGTGGTTATTGGGCACCAGCTCAGTCTACCTCACAGCAATTTCTGTTGACCTTCACCTCTAAAAGATCTTTAATAAGGGTATTTCAGGCCAGTGCTAAACAGCAATAAATTTGTTAGAGTGTTTTCTAAATGCTAAAAGGAGATGGGAATCAGAATCTGGGCATGATTTTCAGGCAATTAGATTGGGTTTAACTCTCATTTGATCAGTGGGAATTTGCATATATTACTTAATTGGCAGCCTCAAGTACCTGGAGGAGTGACACAGCACCCAGGATCCACAGCGGATCTGAACGAGGCCACCTGTGCCTCAGCCCTGAGCAAGCACTGCCATGGCTAGTAGTACAGCCAGACCCAGGACCCTCCTCCACTGCAGCGAAGGAAGACAGCACCAAGCAAATTGCAAACGTACCTCTCTACTGGGTCCAGCTGCCACCCATGAAAGGGTTTATTCTGAAGGGGAAAAAATACAGCACCTTAGAAGCAGCCCGCCAACTCACAGCTCCCAAGGACAGAAGAGCCAACAGGATGCAGGTGCCTACCTACAGATAGCTATCTTGGAAGGAATTTTGTGAAACCATTGAGAAGCAAGACAAGACTCTGGGTGGGGGATGGGGGGAAACAAATGTGATGGATAATACATTTGTTAATATTAAACCACACAAAGGGAAGATCAGCAGGATAGAGCACTGGCACACTGTGTTCACACTGCACGCTGAGTTGGGAAAGGGCTCTCTCTGCCGCCACTGATCAAGGACCTGCCTGGAATCTGTATAGTGGGGATTGGGCAGCAGCTAAAGTCATCCTGAGCTCTCAGGTACACAGTGCCAGGCCAGCAAGGGACTCAGCTGTGTGGCTGAGGCCTTCACATTGCTCCCACTGGGCTGGGGAGGGAACAGACCCTATAGGAGGCTCCTCTAAGCTATAGCCAGTGGCTGGAAGCCAAGCACCTATCCCTAAAAGCACAACGAAAGCTGCCCCATATGTGCTCTGACCTGAGAGCCTTTGGGCACCTGCTTTGGTGGGGTCCTGGGACACAAGAACCAACCTCTGCCCCTGTGACTTGGCATCTGGTCTCCCGGCCTTTGGATCAGCCCTACCACCCCTCCTCCCAGCAGCTCTGGTTTCTTCCTAGTCTCGGCTTTCAGGCTTACACATCAGAGCCCAAGGTTCTGCTTCCATGTCTCCAGAGCTTTTGCCAGGCCTGGAATACCACTCTGAGAATCCAGCATTGCACCTCGGCCTCAAGACCCCAACCCCATTGCCACTGGAACAGTTTCAAAGTCCAACACTCTGCCAGGGACCCCCCAGCCTCAAGCTGCCAGTACACTGGGTCCTAGTTTGAACAAGTGCCCACAGCCAAGGAACTCACAACCACTGCTTAGATAGCCACCCCCAACTGCCATTGTCACCTCTGCAGGGAGACCCCAGGCAAAGCAATCCCCATGACACCAGCCTCAGTGAAGAGGGTCTTGCCCAGCACCCAACTGGAACAGCCCAGCACAGGCTTAAACAGAGGCAATTGCAGGTGAAAGATAAAATCTGAACACCTGCATTACAGGCTTCTAGTGCGCATGTCCCTCCCCTGCCACGTCAACATTCCAAAGTAGGAGGAATAAAAAAAAAAAAAAAATCTTTGTTTAGGGACCTTCCCTTCTTCTAATTAAGCAGGAGAGTTCCCGGGAAAGAACAGGTGCCCTGTAAACCTATGAGCCCTGAGTTGAGAAAAGAGGTTTCAGATAAGAAGATACCAGCAAAGGAAAAATCAAATGTATTGATACCCCCAAGGGATCACAGTGGAGCTACAGTAGCAAACCCCACCTACAAGGAAATTATCAAATGGCAGAAATGGAATTCAGAATATGGATGGCAAATAAGATGAATAGAATTGAAGAGAAAGTTGAAAGCCAACAAAAAGAAAGCCAAACAAATATTTCAGGAAATTAATGAAAAAGTCACTAAAGACCTTGACAACATAAAAAAAGAATATAATGGAATTAAAAAAATGAACAAGTCATTCAGGGAATTTCAACACACAACAGAAGAAGCAACAGACTGAACCAAGAAGAATCTCAGAGCTTGAAGACAAGGCTCTCTTAAGCTACAGCAGTCATTTAAAGAGGCAGAGAACAGAACAAAAAAGGTGTAATAATCAGTCAGACACATGGGACTACATGAAGTGAACTAACATATAAATTATAGGTATCCCTGAGGGAGAAGACAGAAGAGATATAAGCATGGAAAATCTGTTTGAGTGAATTATTGAGGAAAACTTCCCCAGTATCAACAGATATCCAGATGCAGGATGGTCAGTGAACTCTAGGAATATTCATAGCAAATAGGACATCTCCAGCCACATAGTAATCAATCTGGCCAAAGTCAAAATGAAGAAGAAAACTCTACAAGCAGCTAAACTACTGATCCACAAAAGAAAACTCGTCAATGCTAACAACAGACTTCTCAGTGGAAACCCTCCAAGCCAGAAGGGAGTGGGACCCTTCTTCAATCTTCTTAAACAGAACAACTGCCAACATAGAATTTTGTATCCTCCAAAACTAACTTTCATAATTGATGGACAAATTAAGTTTTTCCAGACAAGCAAACACTGAAGGAACGTGTCATGATCATCTTGCTCTGCAGGAAATACTCAGAACTACATTATACACTAATCAGCACAACGGATACCCACCAGTGTAAAACCACCCTAAAGCACATAGCTGTTATAAAACAATAGCACAAAAAGGGAAACAAAGCAATAAGGTACTACCTACCATGATGAACAGAACAACATCCCACATATCAATTCTATCTTTTAACAGTTTAAATGTGGCACTCAGAAGAAAGAGGCAGGCTGAATGTATGAAAAAACATAATGAACCTATTTGCTGTCTCCAGGATACAGATCTAAACCACAAGGACACACACAGGCTCAAAGTGAAAGGATGGAAAAACATATTCTACACAAGTGGAAACCAAAAGAGAGCAGGTGTAGCAATTCTCATCAAATAAAATTGACTTTAAATCAACAATAGTACAGAAAGACAAAGATGTCATTACATAACGGGAAAGGGAACAATTCAAGAAGACGGTCCTAAATATTTATGCACCTAACACAGAAGAGCTCAGATTCATAAATCAAACCCTACTAAATCTAAGCAAAGAGATAAACAGCAGCATTGTATTTGCCAGGGACTTCATCACCCCACTGACAGAATTAGAAGATCATCCAAGCAGAAAATAAATAAGGTAACACTGGACATAAACAGGACTCTAGAACAAATGTACCTAACAGACATTTACAGAATATTTTACCCAAAAACTACTGAATATGCATTCTTCTCATCAGCACATGGAATATTCTCCAAGATTGATCATATTTTTAGGCCACAAAAAATGTCTCAACACATTCAAAAATATAGAAATCACCCAATATAGCTCCTTAGACCACAGGAGAAATCAACTCCAAAAGAAACACTCAATTCTACACAAAGCCATTCAAATTAACCTGCTGCTGAATAATTATTGGGATAATAATGGAATTAAGAAATCAAAAGATTCCTTGAAGTGAAAGACAAGGGGGCACAAGCTGTCAATATCTATGTGACTCGTATAGACTCTAATGTCCACATCAAAAAGATAGGAAGATCACAAATTAACAATCTAATGACATGGCTCAAGAAACTAGAACAGGAAGATCAAACCAAACCCAAAGCCAGCAGAAGAAAAGAAATAAGGTCAAGGTCAGAGCAGAACTAAACAAAATGGGGGGAAAAAATACAAAGAATCCATTCCACAAAAAGTTGTTTTTTTGAAAACATAAACAATATTGAGACCAGACACGGTGGCTCACGCCTGTAATCCTAGCTCTCTGGGAGGCTGAGGTGGGCGGATCACTCAAGGTCAGGAGTTCGAAATCAGCCTGAGAGCAAGACCCCATCTCTACTAAAAATAAAAAGAAATTAATTGGACAACTGAAAATATATAGACAACATTAACTGGGCACAGTGGTGCATGCCTGTAGTCCCAGCTACGCAGGAGGCTGAGGCAGGTGGATCGCCTGAGCCCAGAAGTTTGAGGTTGCTGTGAGCTAGGCTGATGCCATGGCACTTAACCCAGGCAACAGAGGGAGATTCTGTCTCAAAAAAAAAAAAAAAACAATATTGAGGGACCTCTTGCTAGATTAACCAGGAATACAAGAGAAAGGACCCGCAGATATGAAAAAGGAGATATTACAACTGACACCCCAGAAATACAAAATATCATCTGTGAATACAATGAAAATCTCTACACACACAAACTTGAAAACATACAGGAAATGGACAAATTTCTGAATAAACAACCTCTCAAGACTCAATCAGGAAGAAATAGAACTTCTGAACAGACCATTAACAAACGAGGAGATTGAAGTAGTAAAAAGAAGAAACTTCCAACAACAAAAAAGCCCCAGACCAGATGGATTCACCACACCTACAAAGAAGAGCTGGTATCCATACTGCTGAAAACATTCCCTAACATCAAGAAGAAGGGAATCCTCCCCAACTCATTTGATGAAGCCAGTATCACCTTGATACTAAAGCCAGGAAAGGACAAAATGAAAAAAGGAAACTACATGCCAATATGCTTTATCAATATAGATGAATTCAACAGTACGACAAAAAAATAATCCACCGTGACTAGGTGGGCTTCATCCCAGGGATGTAAGGATGGTTCGACATATATAAATCATTAAATGTGATTCACCACATAAAGAGAAGCAAAACCAAAGACCATCTGACCACCTTAATAGATGCAGAACAAGCATTTGACAAAATTTAACACCCTTTCATGGAAAAAACCTCAACAAACTAGAGACAGAAGGAGCATATCAAGATTATAAAAGCCATATATGACAAACCCACAGCCAGCATCATACTGAATAGGGAAACAATTGCAATAATTCCTGCTAAGACCAGGGATAATACGAGAGTGCCCACTGTCACCACTTCTATTCAACATAGTGCTGAAAGTCCTACCCCAAGCAATCAGGGAAGAGAAAGGAATAAAGAGTATCCAAATCAGGAAGGAGAAAGTCAAACTATTGATTTTTGCTGACAATATCATCTTAGGTATAGAAAACAGCAAAGACTCTACCAGGAGACTCTTGGAATTGATAAATACGTTTGACAAAGTCTCAGGTTACAAAATCAGGTTACACAAATCAGTAGCATTCCTACACACCAATGAAAGTCAAGCAGAGAGTCAAATCAAAGACTCAATACCATTCACAGTAACTACAAAGAAATAAAATACCTAGGTGTCTACTTAACCAAGAATGTGAAAGATCTCTACAAAGAGAACTATGAAACACTGAGGAAAGAAATTGCAGACGATAAAAACAAATGGAAAACCATATCATGCTCATGGATTGGTTGGAATCAACATTGTTAAATGTCCATACTACCCAAAGTGATTTACAGATTTAATGCAATCTTCATATTTCACAGGTCTAGAAAAAATTCTACACTTTTTTTAGAACCAGAAAAAAGCCCAAATATCCAAAGCAATCTTAAGCAAAAAGAACAAATCTGGAGCCTATCACATTACCAGACTTCAAACTATACTACAAGGCTATAGCAACCAAATGGCATGATATTGCCACAAATAGACCAATGGAACAAAGAATCCAGGTCTAAAATCATCCACATACAGCCAACTGATCTTTGACAAAGCAGACAACAGTATACTCTGGGGAAAGAAGCCCTATTCAATAAATGGTGCTCTCACCACTCACAAAAATTAATTCAATATGGATAAACACTTTAAATGTAATACATGAAACCGTAAGAATACTAAAAGAAAATGTTGGAATAAGTTTTCTCGATATTGATCTAGGCAAAAAATTTATGAAGAAGACCCCAATGGAAATCACACCAATAAAATAATAAATAAATGGGACTTGATTAAATAAAGAGCTTCTGCACAGCTAAGGAAATAATGAGCAGAGCAAATAAACACCTTACAGAAAGGGAGAAGATATTCACAAGCTATACATCCAATAAAGGGCTAATAACCAGAATCTGTAAGAACTCAAGCAAATCAGCAAGGAAAAAAACAACTCCACTAAAAGGTAGGCAAAAGACATGAACAGAAACTTTTAAAAAGAACATAAACAAATGCCCGATAAACATATAAAAAAATGCTCAACATCACTAATTTTCAGGGGAATGCAAATTAAAACCACAATGAGGTATCACCTTACCCCAGTTAGTATGGTTTTTATCAAAAAGTCCAGAAACATTAGATGCTGGCATACATGCAGAGAGAAAGGAGCACTTACACACAGTTGGTGACACTGCAAATTAGTATGACAGTATGAAGATTCCTTAAAGCACTAAAAGTAGACCTGTCATTTGATCTAGCAATCCCACTATGGGGTATTTACCCAAAGGAAAAGAGTCATTTTATCAAAAAGATATCTGAACTTGAATGTTTATCGCAGCACAGTTCACAATTGCAAAGATGTGGAATCAACCCAACTGCCCATCCAATCATAAGTGGATTAACAAACTGTGGTATATGTATACTGTGGACTACTACTCTGCCATGAGGAAGGATGAATTAAGGCCTTTTGCAATAATTTATATGGGACAGGAGACCATTATCCTAAGTATCTAAAGAATGGAAAAACAAACACCATGTATTCACTATTAAGTTGGACTAACTGATGATCACACACATGCACAGAGAGAAGTAAAACTCAGTGGAAATCAAGTGAGGGAGTGGGAGGAGGAGGGCATGGATGAAAACCTACCTAATGGGTACAATGAACACTGTTTAGGTGATGGGCACACTTATAACTCTGACTGAATCATAACAGTATTGATACATGTGACCGAAAACATTTGTACCCCCATAATATTTTGAAATAAAAAAATGAGGCAAGTATAGTATCCACCTCTCAGTAGTTTGGGTGAGAATTAAATAATACATATAAAACCTTTGTGTATCCATTATCTAGCACAGTAGTGGCACAGTGACTAAGTGCTACTACTACAACTACAGTTTGTTTCTACTTATAACATTTCTGACACCAAATATGTGATTTTCTCACACTAGTGTCAGACTGCACAGATTAAGGGCTCAGTCCCACAAGACTGCCCCCCCCCCTTCAGGTACCAGTAGCAAGTCCGGGCAACCTGCACCTCTGACAGACCGGCTATCAAGTTGAAGGGTTCCCAGGACTACTCCTTTGGGCTTGATAGTTTGCTAGAATGGGTCACAAAACTCAGAGATAACAATTTACTTACTAATACCAATTTATCATAAAGGATGTTGTAAAGGATATAAATGAACACCGAGATAAAGCAGTACATAGGGTGAAGTCTAGAATAATCCCAAGCACACGACCTCCTGCCCCCATGGAGTTGGGCTGTTCCACCCTCCTAACATGTAGGTGCGTTCATCAACCTGGAAGCTCTCCCAACCCTACTGTTGACGGTTTTTATGGAGGTTCCTCTACATTGGCATGTTTGATTGAGTCAATCACCAGTGGCAAATGATTTAATCTCCAGCCCTTCTCCCCTCCCCAGGGGTCAGGAAGTAGAACCAAAAGTTTCAATTCTCTAATCACAAGAGAGGCAACCAGCCCCCATCCTGAAGCTACCTCGGGGCCCACCAGGAGTCACCTTGTTAGCATGAACTCAGGCATGATTGAAAATGGCTTATGAAGAATAACAAAATATGTTCTTATCACTCAGGAAATTACAAGAGTTTTAGAAACTCTATACCAGGTACCAAGCACAATATTGTATTAAGTCATAGTAAGTGCTCAATGGATGCAAAATGAATAACAATCAAACCAACGGTTACATATTTTGATGCCAAATGTAAACAGGGATCATTTCTGAAACTCCTCTTACCCAAGTTTCAGTTCCCTCCTTTATGTACATGAGAAGGTTCGATAAGGTCAGAAGGAATTATGTTCCCACCCATGGCTCTTGGAACCAAAGGCACTGGGGTGTGAGAGTGGCAGGGAGGCAGGTTGAGATGCTTTCTGTTGGCAGTAGTGTCCCAAAATGCCCAAGGCAGCGAAAATAGACTGGTGGGGTAGAAGTCAGGGGAGGTAAGTATGGAAGGGAGGCAGGAAAGCCACATGGGGAACAGCTTGACTTGCCAGAAGGTATTTCTCTGTAGGCAGTATTGGGGTTTCTTGGAAGAAAACCTATTGTTATGAACTTAGAAAGTGAAAATCAGTTTCCAAAAAAGAGGGAGGATTAGATGGACTGAGCTGGCTCATGAAGAGGTACAATGCATGAACATAAAAGGAGGATGCAAAAAGAAAAGGACAAAAATATATTAAAATTAGCTCAACTCCTGCTGGGTTCTTCACACACACAGCTGATTAGAAGGTGGGATAAATCCCTGTAGCATATTTGTAGAGTCTACTCAGCTCAGTGTCCCCACAGACACGCTGCCACCCTCCTACATACTCCCTGTTCTGGGAGGCCGGCTCTGGGCACTTTCTACTGACTGTTGGCCAGAGGCCAGCACTCCCTTTGCCACATGGGCCTCTCCGTGGAGAGGATCTGAGTTGGCACGGCAGCTGGCTTCCCCCAGAGCAGGGCACCCAGGAGAGTAAAAGCACATCCCAGAGGGAAGTTGCAGTCTTTCTATAACCTAAAGCTGATATACCATCACTTTGGCTGTATTCTGTTCATTGGAACCCAAGTCCTTAAGTTAAGTACACACTCAAAGGGAGGGGAATCAAGTTCCATTCAAAAGTCCTTTACATTATCATCCTAGGTGCTGGAACCAGTGAAAACATGTCAGAGATGGGCACTTGGCTGTCTTGCAGAAAGTAATGACTTTGGTGAACAGGAGGTTGAAGGTTCTCTTACTAGAGGATCAAGCCCATTCTTACACTCCATGAATAACCACCTCTCAGTGACTTGAAATGCGCAGTTTCCTAGGCTGAGTCTTCTCCTGCTTTTTTGTCAGGTTGCTCCAAAACAAGGGTCAGCACACTTCTGTCAAGGACTAGATGGGAAATGTTTTTGGCTTTGCAGGTCACATATGATCTATTTCACATTTTTTTTTTTCGTTTTTATTAAAACCCTTTGAAAATGTAAAAAAAAAAAAAAATCATTCTTAGTTGGCAGGTTATACAAAGATGAGCATGCAAGCTGTGGTTTGCAGACCCTGCTCTAAAATAATCAGAGAGACGCTCATCGTGTCCTTGAAAATATTTCAGATATGACTCTCTAGGCCACCCAGCCATGATAAGAGTCTCCTTTCCATGTCTCTCAAGTTTCCTAAAAGAGATCTAATTTATCTTACTTTAGATAAAGAGCCGGGAGTCCTCTTTTCAGGTTGGATACATTTTATATAGGATTTCTTTCATTCCTTCAGGGAGACCAAAACAGGTTCAAAAATTAAGTCACTAAAATGACTAATGTGGTACTGTCAGAGAAGAATTATGGACCTACAGGGCTATGGTCTCTCACAAAACTCATTCTGCGTTTCTATCCATCACGTGAATAAAAATAACCTTCTCCAACAAGTGGAGTGAAGAATGTATGGACTGCCAGTAACTATTCCTTACTGCTGACTAAATGCTGGCACTGCACAGGCTATGTATGGCAATGGGAATTTGTGTCAGACATGGCGTTCAAGGGGGGAAAGTAATTCAGTCTTCTATTTTGGCTTTCATGGCTTTCTTGAACATCAGCATGCCTCATCAATAACACTGAACGCAGCAAAAAACAAAACAAAGCAAAAGCATCCTGTGTCCTTATCAGCAACTGAAATTTGACTCCTTGGATGAGCATTCTTAAAAAACTAAAGAAAAAAAAATCTACATTTTAATTTTACCAGGGCATCAATAAAATAATGTATTAGTTAGCCCATGACTTAACAAAAGACAATGTATTGATATGTGTTGTATGACTAATGAAGTCGTACTAAAAGAGGAAAAAAGAAAGCTAAAGGAAGAAACTAAAGATGTTCATCATATTTAATGTTCCATAGCCATAGATAAGTAATATCACTTTCTTCCTTTATTCTCATGCCCAAACCTGTAGCATTACAAAATTGTTCACTCAAGTTGCTACATGAAAACCATGCAGAGTCGCAAAAAATCTTGCAAGAGTAGGGAGTTCTATGAATAAAGGAAGTTATTTAAAGAGTCAATGAATCATGTATGTATCTATTTCTTAAATCTGAAATCTTAAGTCTTTGATTAGCCCTCTTGAAGTTTACCTTCAAGGAATGATTATTGGTTGTAATTAAAACTGTCCAAAAATCATAATTGTATTAGCTTTAATGGGACAGACTTTTGAATGGTCATCTTTCATTTTGAATACATAGTGCTTCTTCCTGCAATTATTTCTTCTTGTAAATGATTCTGATTTTAAATTTATTAGCCAGTTGTTGAAGAAATTATTCATCTGCCATTGATTTTAATGGCTCAAGTACTATATGTATATAATTGAGTATTTGTCCTAATATTGTCAGGTGATCAGAAAAACTGTTGCTCCAACTTGACATGTTTTTGACTGACATTTGACAGTCACAACACAGCATTTATGACAATACCTGTATTCTGCAATTTTCAAAAGAAAACAGTGTTCACAGCCTACGTGTTAAAAGACCATTTTGATATTTCTAGAAGCAACAGATTTTGGAGAGGCAGGGGAGGGTCCATAAAACTAGGGAAATTGTCTCCATCAAGTCCAGGATCATCTGACATTAGTAATGAGAACTGGGAGAAATAATATATTCTCATAAAAAAACTGCCAGGAAGATTGAAAATCCTAAAAACCTCTGTCAAGCTATTGCTATAGGACTGTTCTCCTGTGGTCTTTCTTGGGGCCAGAGCTCTATCATCCCTCCCCCATCAGCTGCTTCTGTCTCCTGCTTCCTGCTGCACTCAGTGCCTCCTCGTGTGGCTCTATCTGTTTAGGTAGGAAGGGGTGCTACGTGTTAAATGACCGTCCCTAGGCCCCATGAGAGGGAAGAGGCTAGTGTCCACTAGGCAGGCCAATTCCCACTTCGAAAGAATACAGTCACCTGCAGAGATTTCTCTTTTCATTGATCTCAAGGCGGTCTGTTATTTTTTTTACTAAACATATTTCTGTGGTGAGAGACAGCTGGAATTCCTTTCCAGTTATCCAGGAAAGCACATTCGATAAGGGCGGACTTCTTCAAATTTGGCAAAACTAACAAAAAACATGTCAGAGTACTCCTCAGCTAGGGACTCATGTGTCGTTTTATGTCTATAGCACTGTACGCACTGGCAATGCATAATTGTCGGTGGCCTGCTCTGCCACCAGGAGAAAGAAACAGATGTTCCTATTTGTCTTTTGATTTGGCTTCTGATATTCACATTGACTTGTCTGAAATAGCATCAGCCGCCCTAGAAAAGTTTGTCCTAGTCCTTGAGTCAGTGGAGTCATTGTTTCAGGTGGCTAAATAAGGATGTGATTATCATCTCAAGATGGTCCATCGCCAGCAGGTATTCCCCGGCCACAGGGGAAAGACAGAGACCATTTGGAAGTGAATATACATTAAAAAAAAAAATGTAGAATTTTATTTATTCAGAGTGAAGTAAGACCTTTATAAGACTTTTTAGAGTATACCTAATGGAAATTTGGGGGTAAATTCAAGACCAGGAGGTGTTAGCATTCCCTGCTCAGTTTAGTAATTATAGAACTTTTGTTATAAGTAGGAAGACTAGATAACTAGGGTGAGTTCTCAGTCATCTTGAGAGGTAACAGGTTCATTACTAAATAAAAGTAATTTACAATAAATTGAAAATGACAGCTCATGCCTTCTTAAAGCACGGATTGATGGGAAAGAAATCATGAGGATATTGGGTACATGTAGGAGCAGGAGGAATTGCAATGGGTCTGGAAACCACAGAATGAAGGCAGAAATGGGATGAAGAAGGGATGAAGAAGGTATGCAGAAGGCTAGAGTCCTTTTGCTTAGACTGGCCCTGAGGGCTGACAATCGGATACATTCCTGTTTGTGACATAAAGAGAACAGATATCAGAAGCAGCTCTCTGAGACCATCAGTCAAAACATACAACCCAGACAACGTCACAAAAGGAAAAAATAAAAAAGCTAACCAAGAATATCAGCGAGTAGCATGATTATATTTAAAAAGCACCATTATATACACACTTTATTCTTTTTTAAATAGCTTATACAAGTCTTTTTAGAAATTATTCTAAACAGATTACTGGGTTATTCTTTCCTCTCCATCTCTTTGACCTCCCTTCTTTTCTACTAAATGATCTGGTGCCTTAGACTGGCATGTTGCCTTTAGTCCCAGGCTGCACACTCTGCAGTGTTCCATGGCCTGGGATGGATGCAGGTGGCGTTTGTAGCACGGTGATTGACAGCCTGTGATTGGGAGGCAAATGACTGACCCTCAAATCCTGTCTCTGCTCCCCACTAGCTAGGGAACCTTCAGAGAGTGGCTGAGATTGATCATTTCTCCACCTATGAAATAGAATACTTATTCTATCTGTACAATTAAATTGTTATGAGTGTTAATGGGGATAATTCAGAGCTTTTAAAATAGAGGTTGGCACAATTCCTCATCCTCCAAACCCAGGTCTGATGGCTCACCCAAGCCAGCTGATTTTATCCCCCGAATATCTCCTCCATGCATCTTGTTCTCTTTCTTGCCACTTGTCACACCCCTGTATCTCTGACCTCTGCCATCTCTTGTCTGGAGTATTTGAATCAATTCCAAGTGGGTTGCTTATCGCTGCCTTTCCTGCCATGTGAGCGAGAACACTCACGGCTCCCTCCCGCCCTCCATAGTCATGTGTCCCTTCCAGCAAAGGGCACAAGGACTTGCTAACAGGACCACTCATTCTTCACCTGGCTTCACTCCCTTTGCCATCAGTGCGCCAGCCATGCTATTATAAATTACTGTGACTCCCCAAACATACATGCTCTGTTCCTCTCTGGCTGGTGTTCCTCTCCCCATGAGACATATCCCTCTCCCCGCAACTCATCCTGCTCCATCTGCCTGAACATCCCCCGCTTAGGCCTGTTTTGAGCACTCTTACTCCACTGGCCTCTCCCAAATCTCTAAAGATGCCATAGTCTTCCCCACATAAGGGTCCCTGGACATGCTCTTGACTCTACCTAGACCACTCATTCATCTCTCTCTTTTTACCTCATTCATTTGTACTGGTGAATTTTGCTTCATTAATGCCTTCGGCTTGTCAGTTCAAATGCTACTTCCACAGGGAAGGCCTCTCTGATGACCTTGTTAGATGCCATCTTAGCAACCAGCATGTCTCATCATTAGCACGTATCATGATTGGGAATAATATATTTGTGTAACTATTTGGTTTAAATATCTCTTAGTTCGGGAGCCCCCAATATCACACCGGAAACAAAGATTCAAGGGCAAGCAGCTGACTCAGGGAGATCCCCCAAACCACCAGTAGGGGAGGAGTAAGGTTAGACAAGGAAGAGAGGGAAGCAAACACAGGTGCAGGAATAAGTGGATTGTCTTGTGGGCAGCTGGGACCTGGTCCTGCAGGAGGACTCTAAAAGAGACAAGGCAGATGTGCCTCAGAGACAGCCATGGAAGAGGCACCAGCACCAGAGTAGGGCTGTTAATCCACCTGCCACTGTCCATCATCGGTTGACGGCTATTCCCCAGCACTTCAGTGTGGGCAGCATAAGCATCCAGAAAAAGCCCCCAGGGGCCATATGCAGGAGGAGAAGCCCCTGGCGCACACAGAAATCGTAGGCGAGTGCCAAGCCACCCCCAGCGGGCATTTGACAGCTTCAGCTACATTTTCCTTCTGTCCCACTGGACTCTCCACTCCACTGCTGTTTTCCTCACTAGCAATCTCTAGAGCAGCAATGTCTAACAGAAATATAATGTGGGTTACAAATTCATACCTCAGTTTCGATTTTTGAGAAACCAAATGTTTAAAAAGTTAAAAAAATATCTAGGTGATATTCAGTGCAACTCCATTTTATTTAACTCAATATATCATCTCAACATGTAATCAATATAAAAATTGTTAATGAGATATTTTACATTTTTGTGCTGTCTTCAAAATCTAATGTATATTTCACATTTACAGCACATCTCAATTTGGACTTCCCTCATTCAGAGTGCCCAGTAGCCATGTATGGCTAGTGGCTATCACAGTGGACAGCACAGCTCCAGGACAGAATTGTGTAGAGGCTGAGAGTTCAATAAATATTTGCTCAGTGACAGAGGTCACCGCTGGAGCAGTGCCTCCTCTGAGAAAGTCTCCCTGACCCCTCAGAACTGGAATTAGGTGCTTAACCTGAGAGCACCCACTGGCCTCCTTGCATCCTGCAGCACACAGTTTCTTGGACTTGGCTAGGGTTGTATATTCATGCATCTGTCTCTCCAGCAAGCTTCTGGAGGGGGCGGGCCCCCAACGTGTTCATTCCTCTATCTGCAGCACCCAGCACAGTGTCCAGAGAAGAGGGAACTTCTGCAACATTTTTTCTTGACAATGAATGCGTTTTAAGATACAGTAATTGAATTGTAATCTTTAGTGAGCATTTAGAGAAGAGGTAAAGTTTGTATATTGATTATATGAAAAGTCTACCTTTCTTTTTCTTGCTAAGAAATATTAGTGTAGTCTCAAGGAATTACTCAACTCATGGCTATAGAGATTCAGAGGTTGGAAAATGAACATACGGTAATGAAGCTAAGGGTGAGATGTTCATGGCCTTATTTAATTAATAAAAATAAATCATATCATACTTCCTATTACTGGTTAATACTCTAAAGCCTAGATCAATGACTCTCAAATTGTGGTTGCCAGACCCATTGCAGTGGCATCACCTGAGAACTGGTTATGGAGATGCAGATGTTCAGCCCCACCCTCGCTCCACTGAACTAGAGCCCAAAAACTTGTATTTTAACAAGGGCTTCTGATCTACAAACAAGTTTGAGAATTAGTGCCTCCAGTAGAGTAACTTCCAAGTCAGTCCTTCAGAAGGAAAGCACACAATCCTAAGGAAAACAGCTTCCTGTGCCTACAATTCCACACAAAGAAAACATTTGCTCTATACTCTGCCTAAAGGTGTGTGGTTTCTCCACGTGCAAATGATTTTCATGTTAAGTAAAGGGAATATGTTGAAATGTATTACGGTACGATGTCAAATAGCTAGTAGCAAAACATTTGGTTAAACCAAACCATTACTGGGAATCTGTAATTTTTAAAGAGAGAGAAAATACATACAGAGAACACTTGTTTTTTGTAGTTGTCAGGCAGCTTTGGAGTAGTTGATGAGTTTTGTCATCTATGGGATTATAATTAGGGTAAGGGCACATTGTTATAAAAAGTTCATATGCATTATGGAAAACCCATACATTGCTCTCATTTTAAACTTCAACATTCCAAATCGGCATTTTAAAATTTTTACTTTCACCACTTAAAATAGCATCTCTCAATAAAGAAAGAACAAGTATTTTGAAGGGGGAAAGCGGTAGAAACACGAAAATGAAGGTTTTTATTTCCCATGATAATGTGCGGCTGCCCACAACTTCAGATATATGTGTATTGTATTGTACCCCGGAGAGGAAATAAATTAGGCTATTTAGAAAGCAAAAGACTTTCCCTTTGGAAGTTGCCCCACAGGGACCCTTGCACACACACGTGTACATCTTCAATCAATAACTTCCTAAAGAGCTATTTGAACAATGCCAAGTGCAGAATTGGAGCACTTACTCATTTTATTCAGCACAAATACACCCTTATCTACATATGGGAGATAAAATTTCATATATTTCTCTCGATAATCATCTCTAGCCTCCATTTCACATTTCACCTTGTACAGGCAGACACATACCATGAGACCTTTCCATCCCTCTCTCTTTTGTCAACTCCCAAAGGAAAAGCCTTTTGTCTTCAGAATAGCCTAATTTATTCCTTCTCTAGCATCTTGAACTTTGTAGGTACACACTAAACATTAATTGATGACAAAGATAGTTAATATCTTTTGAATTTATTCATGGGATGATTCTTCTATTTATAGAATGTCTTTATATATTTTCCATTCTTCAACAAAAAAAAGTTTCATCTTTCCAGTTCTGCATTTAACATCTGCACAGAGTACAATGTGTGCCTATTTTAAGCAAATGTGTAGGCTCACTGGCTATCTCGATTCAGGAACGCAAATGATGATACAGAGAAATGTAGTTTTTACAAGAAAATTTAACCTTAGGGTTTAAAGTTATGGGGAAAATGCAATTGCTGTTTTCTTGGAGGGAGAAAATGAAAGAGAGCAAGGAAATCTCATCGTAATGCTATTATGCTAACCTCACTTTGTCCATAATTTTCCCAGTTATGGGGTAGACACCAAGTTCTATGCACATCTGAGAGCTGATATAATTTATGGTCAATTCACTGGCATAGATCAACTCGTAGAATAACCGTAAGTGTCAGCAATAGGTGATTCCTAACCTCAGTGGTCCCATGAAGTTGTTGGAAGACTTTGGGAAAGTTGCTTAATTCCCCTTTCTTGAAAAAACAGCCACATTAATATACTACTTCTTATTGTCGTTACTTAATAGTTATTGATTGTGTACAGGATGCTTTGTATCTCTGCAAGGCACTACAGCTTCCCCAGGGAAGGCTGTGTTAATGAATAGTGTTCATAAAGTACTTGAAAATCCTTGGATTAAAAACTAACCGTATCAAAGTATTTGTATTAACATGCCATATGGGAGAACCATATGTTATCTATTAGGAGGGCCCATGTGATATTGAAAATAGCTCTCTGATGCATTGCCTTCTGCTATTTTTATACCAAGAGATGCCACAGCAAGTTTTGGCATGCCAGGGTTATACCTTCAATGTTGAAATGCTACAAAATTCAATCCTACACATACTTGTTGAGCTCGCTCCTTATTAGTACTTATCTCTCTATACAAGATATAGGAAGGGACAGTTGCATGCTACCATTCATGTGTTTCCTCTCCTTGAACATGCATCACACATCTCCCTTAGCAGACACACAGGTTTAAAAAATAACAAGTTCAATTATTTCTTCTTCCTCCGACATGGACAACTATGCTGTTTTGAGACACGTTTAAAGACATAGGGTTGAGACAATTGTTTTCTCCTGTAATTGAAGACTAACCCATGGGTCTTATACCCCCTCTCCAAATGGGGTGTGCTTGTAATACTATTTGAGAGTATTTGAGGTAGAACTGGCAGCCAGGAGAGCACCGCCCAACATTTTCCCCAACTGGCTACATGTGCTTCACCACCTTCCTAGGAGGTTCTAAGTCTTTAGTCTGGAGAATCATATTGTAAAATGTTCCATACAAAATCTCCCCAGCCCTGGGGAAGGGATTCCCCTTAGTTAATGGCTTTAATAAGACGACAAAATGGTAATAGCTGTATTATATCGAGAGCCTGAGTTCTTATGTCTGGCCACTTTCCTTGAAAAATTCTGCCCCCCATGACATAAGGACCTCATATTTCATAAGTAACCTGAAGATCATTTTCTTCTTTTTCTTCCTGATTCATTTGTGACTAGTGCTAGGTAAGGCCAGAGCATGGTTTATTAATTGACAAATATTGATTCAACATGCACCATGAGCTCATTCTAGGTACTTAGGAGACATCAGTGAATGAAGCAAAGACCCTTGCCTCAGTGGAGCTTATATTCCACAAGGGGCTGGTACACATGAACACACTATCTACCTAAACTACAGGATATATTAGATGATGATGGATCATTGCAAAAACCAAAGAGAAAACACTGAACAGGATGAAGTGTGAGGGGGTGAGGAGATGATGCAATTTACAATGGAGGGTTCAGCACACGCTTGAGCAAAAAGCGGACGTTTGAGCAAAGACTTGGAGGCTCCGGAGAGAAAGTACTCCAGACAGAGAGGTGGGGTAGCACAAAGACCAGGGAAGAAGAGAACCCAGGGAGCTGCAGGAACAGCACAGAGGCCGGCATGGCCAGAGCCAGTAAGCAGGAAAAGGATGAGAAGGGAATGAGGAACATAGGAAGCTGCACCACCCAGGGTCCTGCTGCCATCTGAGCAGCAGGTTGCTATGAACAGCCTTACATTTTAAAACAAACTGGCGTCTACACTGAGAACAGACTTTGGGGACAAGAGTTGAAGCAACACGACATTGAAAAGTGATCGCCACTACCCAGGAGAGCGGGGGTGGGGATGGAGGCCGGATGGTGCGGGCATAGCAGATGCTCGCTCGTGCTCCCTACATTTCACCACATTTAATTTTTTTAGGAATCCTTAGTTGAGATCAAATAGACATGACATGTTTAAACTAATCCACAACTGAATGAAATTCAGGCAGAAGCTCAGATAGATGTCAAACCTTATCTACACAGAAAACTAAAATGGGGTTCATGTGAAAAAAAATTATTATGGCTTAGGGAGCAAGTGAAGTTTCCTTCTTAATCCCTTGACAAGTGTTTATGGAGCCCCCAGTGGATCTTAGGCACAGTGCTGGGTGCCTAGGACAGTGCGGGAACAAGAAGAGGACATTTCTCTCTGCAGAGGATGTACAAGGTAGCTCGTGCAAGTCAGGGGAATCTGTGGGGCAAGCAAGAGAGTCCTCAGGATTTGGCTTCATCGAGACCTGAGATTGAGTCTGAGCTCTGCAACTAACTGTGTGACTCTGCGGAAGTGACTTGATCTCTTGCAACCTTGATTTTTTCACCTGTAAACATGGAGATCAAAATCTAACTCAGTAGGCCTGTTGCAGGATGCATGGTTACATGTGAGGTGTGTCAGCGTGTAAGTGCCTAGAACAAAGGGGTTGCCTAGCAAGCAGCTACCGCTCTTCTTAGATGGTGACCACTCAGCTGCACACGTCTCGATCTGCACCAACAGGCAAACATTAAGCTTTTCATTAAAACACTGAGGCAGCCAACTCAGAAACTTTTCTAAGAGTAAGCTATTAAAATAGATCAATCAGCTAATGACTCCCTCCAAAAGAAAATTTTTAAAGGTTTGGAATTAATCTTTCCTCCCTCCTTTCCTTCTTCCCAAAGCCATTAAGCAGGGCTGAGAAAGGTAGGCGGTTCACATTAAAGGGAGCCGGGTGGAGATGGGGCAAATGCCCAGCACAGAGCTTGGGCAGAGTCAGGAACATCTCGGTTCCAGATTGAAGGAGACTAAAGAGACACAACACTAAATGCTGTACATGATCCTGGATTGCTGTTAAAGATACTATTGGAAAACCAGCAAAATGTGAATGTGGTCTGTGGCTTAGATAGTAGGATTGTCATCACAATTAATCTCTTGATCTTGATGGTCATATTGTGACTATAAAAGAGAATGTCCTTGTTTGTAGAAAATATACACTTAACACACTGAAGGATTCGGGGCTGATGATGGTGATTAGCAGATGATTATGTCTACAATTTACTCTCAAATGGTTCAGGAAAAAAAAGAAATTTTCATGCACCGTTCTTGCAACTTTATGTTTAAAAATTATTCCAAAATACAAATATCTTTCGCATTAAGAAAACAAAAGTTTGGAGTAATACCATCACACCCACCTGACTTTATGTGCCAGACAGGTTTGATTCTCAATGTTCTTCGTGTTCTGTGTTAACTCAGTGAATCATATGAGATTACCATTTTCTGTATTTTTGCTGGTCTATAATTTAATTATGTTTCCTGGGAGGCAGTCGTGGGGTCTGGCATCACCTGACTGGGCTAACATTGTCCATCACCACTGTCACTTGCTACCTGTGGAATCTGACTTAATATCTCTGTCTTAGTTTTACCCACCTTATGTGCTTTTGTGAGAATTAAATTTGATAGTCTATGCAAAGCATTTAGACAATGAGTGTAACATAGGGAGTATTCAATAAACATTAGCTAGTATTAACTAGTATCATCCTGTTGCCCACATAGATCTATAGTTAAAACATAAACATTACATTGATGGGAGTGCACACCTTTTTAGAGCATTCCTCTCTTAGGTAAGCTAAATTTATTCTTCAAATGTGTGTCTTTTGAGAATTCTGGAATGTGTAAGATGAAAATATAATATTAACGACAGAGTTCTTTTTAAGTAAGTTGAGTGCTTTTTAAAAAAAGTTAACTTCAAGCCTTCCTGAGCTAAGAAAAATAACATACTATATGTACTAATCAGCTATTGCCATAATAATGCTGGGTAACAAATCACCCCAAAATGTAGTTTCCTACAACAAAAATATAAATTCTCATGCTTACAGTCCTGAAAGTTGACTGTGGTTTGGCTGATGTAAGCTGGCTCAGCAGGGTGGTTCTACTTCAAGCTACAAGTTGTCTGCACATTGCTCCAGACTGTGACATGGGTTCAAGTCCACTCCACGTCCCTCTCATCCTCCTGAATCTACAGGGGCATCTTCTTGTCATGGCGAATGTCAGGAGCACAAGCAAGCCCTTTGCTCACATTATGCCCACTAGCACTTCATTAGCCAAATCAAGTCGCATGGCCAAGTCCAACATCAATGAGATGGAAATATTTTCTGCCTACAGTAGGGAAAATAAATATATATATATATATATACATATACATATATACACACATACTAGGAGACCAAAGAATTGGGACCAAACCTCTGATTTTGAATTGCCTATACTCTTCCTGGACCCAGAAATCTCAATGCCTTTATAAGAGAAGGCCAGAGTATACCAGTAGGCAGTATACACCATATTGTTTCCCCAGTAGCAGGAATGGATTTATTCTGATTTACTTATCCTTTCTCTTTATATATCCATGCACAGTTCACAAAAGAAACTGCAAATATCAAGACAATTTGTGATCATCATGTTGAGATTTTGCCCTTGTGAAACTCTCCCACATAGAATTAACATTCTTATCATAGTCCAACCACTGGTGTCTTCCTTCTACTTATGTGAATATACTTTGCATCAGGAGTCTCGTTTAATTTCTATAAAATTTCTGAAATATTCTTGCGGATAGTATATGTTCAATAAATATGGGTTTAAAGAATGAGGGGGCAGAGCACTAATACTGGACAATGCGAAAGATACAACCAGTGGAATTCTCACAAGTTACTGTGCTTTTCAGCATGGGAAAGTCAAGTGTTATGCCACACTCAACATGAATGCTATGGAAATATATTATGTGAAGTAAATATGTGATCTTAAAGGTATATGAACTGTGAAAATGTAACTTCTGACATTTTTTAAGCTAACAAAATAGCCTGGCATTTCCCTATATCGCTTCATATTTATAGAAACCTTTTTAAATCCCTTCTAAAAAGCACACGTTTGCATGCCCCACTGTACTTCACTTTTTATTGTTTATGTGCTTTCTGTGAAGATAGCTAGACAGGGCTGATACAAGGAAAGCTTGTCCTTATCAAACACCAGTAACTGTGTAATGTGACTTTTTTTCCTACCAGTGGACACCCACTGTTTCACTAAGAACTCATCCATTTGAGGCATTTAAAGTGGATGGAAAGTTACAAGCCAGCCAAAATGTCCTTCTAAAAACGAGTGAAATGAATGCTAATCTAATTGCCCAAGAATGCATATGCTGGGCGTGGAAAGCAAGACTTCTACATTGGTTCCCCCTGGTGGATTCGAGGATGCACTGTCTTGCAAACTGATCAAAGCAATATACCTGAACCTTTCTGTCTGAGGGCACGTTGCTCAAATGGTAAATCCGGCATTCTTCTAGAAAGCATTTGCTCCATGATAAACGTGTCAAGTGTTTGAGTTTGGTTCCCAAGGGCAGGAATAGTGCAAATAGAAAACTGTGCAGCTGAGACTCAAAGCAGGAAAAAAAAGCATGCCACTCAGATGTCTGTGTTAGAGGGTGGGCTGTTGGCACACGTGGGGACTAAGGATAAGAGCCCAGAAACAGTGGATTAGGTAAACTGCCAAACTGGTTGTTACTATTAGAAAGTTGGATTTTGGGGTCTAACCATGAATTTCCTTTTTATGTGTTTACAACTGGTAGAACCAATTCCTCACATTCCTATGATTTAATTGCTGTTTCTCTTCTTATTCTTCCTCCCTTCATAAAAAAAGCCCTTTATTCCCACTCTGTGGGAGAGCTGGTAACCAGACTAGTTTTAAAGGCAGCCCATCACCTGCAGATTTCAGGCCTATTGTGAAATGTGTTACAAGGTCTGTTGGGAGGAGACACAAGAGCTGGCAAATTCCTCTTGCCTACCACTTGCTGGGAGGAAAGGGGCAGATATTGGCTAAGTTTTTGGCACATGCTCCTGCATCAACTTGACCTTAGTAAGAGCAAGAACATCAGAAATGACTATTTTCTCCCTAGAGCAAAAGCCAACACTGTTACCTAGATGAAGAGCAAGAATAGAGAAAATGTCAGATAATCTCATGGTGCTTGTTAATATGCCACTTAGAACACTGGATCTAGGTGCATGCAGAGCTGTCCTAGGTTCTTATACTATGAGTTATACTGTACCCCGTGACAAATGGCACAGTGCTGAATGGAGAGGATTCTGCCATGTTATAGATTTACTGTCTGCATTCTTCGACTTCAGGGTATCTCTTTTTTCATCATTCTATGATAAACTTTTACTTTCATTAAGGTTAAATCCAAATGTTTCCTTGTCTGAAACTCTCTTCCATCAGTTATTTTTCAGAGCTGTTAGGTGATATGTTTCCTCATTGTTTCCGAGGTTCTTCCTACAACTCTAGTAGTAGAGGCCTCCTATGGGGAGGAGTCCTCTTGCCTCTGGATTAAGAGCTGGCAGTACTAGGAGATGACGGGTCCAAGCTCTCAAGCAAAACCAAGTTATTTGGTCTGCTTGTAGGTCAGAGCTCAGCTGGATGATTCTTCTGCTCATTGTGGCATTGGCTGAGGTTACCACTCAGTTGCATTCGGCTGGCAGCTGGGCTGGGTTGGAAGGTTCGAGAAGGCTTCACTCACATTTCTGCCCCTCAGAGCCTGTCTCTCTCTCCCCTTGGTAGACTACCTTCTTTACAACATGGTGCCTGGCTTCCCAGAGGAGGAAAGCAGAGGCCACAAGGCCCCTGTGGGCAGCTTGGAAGTCCAAAAATATTACTTCTACCACATTCCATTGGTCTGAACAAGTTACAGAACCAATCAGGATTCAAAGAGAAGAGAGACAGACTCTGAGATACAAAGATCTTGTGGCTATCTTTAACCCGTATTAATATAGTCTGGTAGCTTCTGCTTCTCTGTCTGTTGTTCTTAACTACATGTTTTCTATTTTGTTCCTGTGCCTTTAGATAAATTATCATTTTATTTAATTTAGTTTCCAAACAAAAAGCAATTTGGAGACCCCTTCTAGCAATGAATTATAAAATCATGCCTTTACTTACCTTTGAAAAGTTTTTTTTTTCTACATATAAATCCACAGATATAGTACACATTTTAAGATAAATGTTTTTAACTAGTTACTAATATATGCCCTCTATTATACCTGTCCATTTATGTATTTTTCACAGAGTTACATACTATGGCATAAACTTCAAACAACATAATCTGTTCAGGACAAAATATTTCGTAGCATAGATGTGTTAGACTGTCACGGGCCAGTTAAGTGAAAATAGTTTTTCTGTTTGATATGCACAACCAAAATGAATGAATGGCATAGAAACTTAATCAGCCACGCTTCCTTACACAGTGCATGTTACTTGAGACAAGGGAGAAAAAAGCAGACAGGAATTGAAATCTGTTTTGCATTTTGGAATGTACCGAGCCAGGAGAGAGATGTTACCTAGACTGCTGAGTGAGTTTTGTTTACTGCAGTTCAGCATTTCATCTAGCAATTCATGTGAGAAGGGATGAGTATAAATGTACCTATTTATGTAGGTAATTTTTTCTGTTTCATGCCTTTGATTCATCTCTCTGCCTTGCTTTATGGGGAGTCATGCTACATTGGTTACAATTAATTTCAGTGCTGCATATTAGCCATAAAGAGAAATTTCATAAATTGACTTGATGCATTTTTTTCTTCCCTCTGTGGTTTTCTTGAAAGATGAGAATGGTCCAGAGGAAAAGCAAAGTGTGGAAGAAATGGAAGGGCAGAGCCAAGAAGCAGGTGGGCTCAGATTTCTTTTGAGGAGTCTCCTAAGCCTCATCCACAGAGGTGAACAATGACTTTACTCGATGCTATTGTCTGAAAATGCTTATAACTTTCACCAGATTCCACAACAGTTTGCTTGGGGTCAGGTAGAGGTTGGAAGTGCCAAGCCAGAACTTGGCTGGCTTAAGTCAGGCCAAAATTAGCAGATTTAGCTTGAGGGAAAAATAAAATAAACAGTTTAAAGGAAATGAAGAAGAGGCTTTCCTTCCACATTGAGTGGAGTGTTCTTTACTGTTTTGCATTAAATTTTGAAGAGCCATGCTTCTGGTTATTTTTCTCTGCAGTTGTGGAGTACAGTGCCATGGAGCCTGACTACCCCACATGCAGTGCTCTAAGTCAGATCTGTCATCATCTCTGTTCACTAAAGGACATATGTGTCAATTGAATGCTTATAGATTCTACACTGTACATTATAAATTGAACATTTTTTAAATAAAGTAGCACTTACAGCTCAAAAGGGATTAGAATCATCTTTGATTTATTATCTCTTCCTACCCATTTTTGTACTCAGGCACACTCTCCTTTAAAAGAATGACAGATACAATCGTGCAGTTACCAACATCACCACCAAAATAAAAAAAAAAATCCTTCTTCCCTTTAGTTTCTAAGTCATTGTCTCAGTTCTAATGAGCCCCAGGGAGGGGCATCTTTGGAATAATGGGCTCTGTCTAACGCGTGCTAGGCACGTTCTAGGCCATATGCTGAACTCTTGGAATTAAACCAGGTAGTATGATAAGTTTTTCACTGCAAACTTCATACATTAACCTTGGAGCTTTTGCTAGGGAACTAGAAACTTTTATTATTAACCTGGAAGGTGGAATTGAAGAAGGCCAATCAGAGAAAGCAGTGAAGCAAGGAAGCAAGGACCTTGTGTACCTGTTACTGGGTCGGCTGGTTCCCTTTGCTGCAATGTAGACCTTGCAATGAGATGAATTTCTGTTATAGCAAACTGTTGTTATCCAACCCCTCCACCCGACCCACACCCATCATCATGCTCCATAGCAGATAAGTCTTATGTGAAAAGCTGTCACTGTTTTTACTGTTTGGGGCTGACAAGTATTAGTCGACCAACTGCTGACAGCTAAGGCCAATTTCTATTGAGGTTTCACAGGTTTTATTCACTCACTGCTCTGTCCCAAACATCAACAGACTTTTTTCCTACCCCTGTACATACATGTACACATGCATACATATTTGCCTGTGCTTTATTTATTCAATATTTTCCCTTTAAACAGTTGACAATAGGTAGTTTCTTTTCAGATGTGGGATCACCTTGACTGTGAGCAGAGAGAGTTAGGATGTGAGCCCTTTTCTCCACCTCCTGATCTGATAGCATTATCCCCACAAGGCGGGCATCTCTCGCTCTCCAAGTGAGCCGGCCAGCTAGAACAGACTGCAGTGACAGGATCCATCTATGATCCTGCCTGGTATCAACATACGTTGTTATGTTCTCTCTATTTCATAGCTTCTCTAATCAGAGTGGAGAGAAATTGAAGATGTAGTTCTGGTCATTAAAGCCCTTTTGACCTGCTATTATTTTTCCAAAATGAAAATATCTTTTCAATATAATTTCCAGCTTCAATTTTGATTCTATAACCTTGCAGGCCTCTTCCACATCATGAAAAAACCACAATCTCAAAACAGCATAATCCAGCAGTTTTGGCTGTTGTGATGATCGAGTCAAATAAAAGTTATAGATAATATTCCTTAAAAAAAGAATCACTTTACAACTACCTATCAAGGATTTTCTGTGGCTCGGGCACTGTGCTGAGCCCTGAGAATATGGCAACAATACATAAGGACAACATTCCTGCTTCCTGGAAGCTTATATTTTGGTAGGGGAATGAAACAATAAATTAAAAAGGATGAAAATATCAACAGTGATCAGTGCCTTGTAGAGAAGTAAGGTGACATAGAAGGAATACCCAGAAGGCAACTTTCCATTAGCTGGATTTTTGGGGGACTGAGGACGTGATTGGTAAAACAAAGGCTGAATGACGAGATGCTGACAGAGTATTCTACACGGAGCGGACACATAACACAAATGCCAGATCATGTCCAACCATATACAATTTGTTTTCGTAAGAACTACAAAAAGAAGTTAACAGAAGATTCTAAATATCAGACAGACATGATTTATGTTTTAAAAAGCTGATTTTGCCTGTGAGTAAAAATAGTTCAGAAGAAGCAAGAGTGAGTCCAGTTAGAAGGCTACTGCAGAAAAGCAATGATGGCGGTTTCTAGAAATGGAGACAAAATGGACTGAAATGTGCCACATTCTGGAAATGGACACAATAGGACGTGCTGGTGGATTAGAGGAGATGTATGAGGGATAGAGGAACCCAGGGTAAGTCCTAGGTTTTTAACTTCAGTAACTACATGGATGATGTATGGAAGACTGGACACAGGTTTTGTTGAGAAATTTAACACTTCAGCTTTGGCCACAGTAAATTTGAAAGGACCCTTTTCCATGTGGGATGTCAAGATGCCAGTTATTCAGAGATGTATGAGTCCAGACTTCCAGGGAGAGGTGTGGAGCACACACGTAGGGTTGAGAGTCATTGGCCCAAGGATGACATTGAAACCTCACCATGTGACTGGGTGAGGTTCCCTAGAGAGAACACGTAAATGATGAAGACTATGGCCCTGCAACAATATAACCTCTAGATATGTGGCAAGTGGAGATGGATCAGCCACAAAAAGGAAGTGCTTTAAGAAGATCAGAGGAAAGACTGTGAAATGCTACTGAGAACTCAAGCAAGATATAAAAAAAGAAGTGACCACTGGATTTGCACAGGAAGGTCGTTGGCACCTTTGATAAGACAGTCCTCAGAGGAACTTTGGAGGAGAAGCTTTGGTGTGGATTTAAAGTGGGAAGTAAGAGTGACAACAAAAGCTGCTTCAGGCAGCTTTGCTATGATAGGAAATAGAGAAAATGGGGAGCTGCTGTGACATCAGGGAAAGTTAATATAGTTTGTTTTTTTTTTTCTTTTTTAAAATAGGAGATTGTCACCTAACAACAGAAAGTGATTCATCATCTTCAATTATCCCCTACTAAAAATTGTATCCTCTGTTCAAACTGAGACCCGATACAAAAGAAACAGTATGTGCACTATGGACAAAAGATATGCTAGAAAATATGTGCTTTGCCTCCAAATGTGCGTTCGTTACCATGTTTATACGGGTTACCTTTAGTTCCATGATCCTGTTATCACATGAAAAAATATATTCCTTTTCGAATTATCAGATATTAACTACTCCAAATAATTTCAATAATCCTCACATCTTATATTTACTGTTTTAATGTCAGTAGGCTAATTTTCTATTGTCCTAGAGGTGAAAGATGAGTAGTCACAGTAATGCTGATAACACTGAGAAGAGAGATCAATTCTGACAAGGTTAATCGATGCTGGGAGGAGGACAGAGACCTCCAATTCCTTACTCCCCATTTTGTTCTTGGGTGACGTGAAATCTCCAAATGGCTTCTGGAGCCTTCTGCTGAATGAACCCCTTTCTCCCAGGCCTCTGCACTGACAGCCATCAGAGCTATCCCCTGCAGTTTGACAGCCTGGCGTAACAGGGCAGAAGTGCTGTGCTAAGGAAAACCAAACTTTTAGAAATACACATATTATAAAAGCACTTTATAGAAACTTGCAAGCATATACTTTCTTTCATAGTCTATTATGAAGCAAAATAACACACCATCGTTTAAGAGATGAAGACGCAAAATGCCAAAGTACACTACTACCAACAGTGGTCTCTGTCTTAACTGAAGGTGTCTGTTTCACTAATTATAAGGAGACTCCCAAACCACTAGCCCCTTCAGAGATCATTTGGTGAAGTACAGCATGAAATGGGCTCACGTTTTCTTAGGCGGAAGAGGGAGGGAGGAGCAGGGGCAGGAAAGCCACCGCTTGACAGGATGAACTCTGAGGCAGTGTTTCTTCTTTTGCTTTATAGATGGCGTCAACACTGCCACTGTGCCCAGCCCCGCTTCAGAAGAGGCAGTGGAAGCCTGTAAAGATGAAGGTATGAGGCTACTTACTACATCTAAAAATTGTAGACTCTTAAAGGAAATCTACTTGGGCTTTGTTTACATGGAAAGACAAGAGGCAAGCAAAGTTAAGCATCTCTATTTCCAACACCATGAAATGTCTCACCCATGCTCTTTTATTTCATATGTAGCCCTTTCAGAATTTATAGATATGTTTATATCTAGTCCTCGAAAAAAACAACTATTTAGGAAATGAAAGAATGATCAGAGAAATTAAGTTTAGAGAAGGTATTTATTGGAAACAGCAGAATTTGTCGGTTCTGCTATTTACAGCTAATCATCAGGACACAGTTCGAAACAGTGGCACTTGAAGACCATGTACAAGAGTGCCCTTCTCCAAGACAGAAATATTTGAAAGCCATCCTTGGAAATTAATCTTTGGCAAGAGCATTATTCTCCATTTGATGGGCAGTGACTGTGAGGAAATGTTGCTGACCCAAGTATCCCCAGAAGAGAAAGAAAGTAAAATAAAAGTTTACTTTCCTAGGAGACAATTTGAGGGAGTGGAGAGACATTGATATGGGCATGCTAGAACTTAAAACAATTATCTAAGGGGAAATAAGACTTTCCTTTTTTCTCCCTCCTGAATGATTGACAAGTCCCCACACAAAATGGATAGTCTTTGCTTCTCTGCGCTTCAAAGATACTGCATTTTTATACATTGAAGGTTTGTGGCAACCCTATGTGGAGCAAATCTGTTGGTGCCATTTTCCCAAAAATATGCATTCATTTCACATCTCTGTGTCACATTTTGGTAACTCTTGCAATATTTCAAATCTGCTCTTTATTATTATAATAATTGTGGTGATCTGTAATCAATGATCTTTGATGTTACTGTTGTTTTGGGGCACCACAAACTGCACCTATATAATACGGTGAACTTAATCTGTAAATGTCATATGCACCCTGACTGCTCCACCAACCAGCCATTCTTTCACTTGTCTCCCTATCTCAGGGCCTATGTCCTAAAACTCAACAATATCTAAATTAGGCTCTAAGTGCCCACCTAAGAGAAGTGTTGTACAACTCTCAAAAGCTAGAAATGATTAAGCTTAGTGAGGAAGACATATTGAAAGCTGAGATAGGCTGAAAGCCAGGCCTCTTGCTCCCAATAGTTAGCCAAGTTGTGACAGCAAAAGAAAAGTTCTTCAATGAAATTAAAGGTGCTACTTCAGTGAACATGTGAATGACAAGAAAGCAAAACATAAGAATCTTTGCTGATGTACAGAAAATTTAATGGTCTGGATAGAAGATGAAACTAGCCACAACATTCTCATAAGCAAAAGTGTGACTCAGAGTTCATACTCTCTGGGACAAATGGTTGGAGCTTAAGTCCTGGCTCTGCTGCTCACAATTTAGATGACGTTTGACAAGCAATTCAAACAGTTAACAAGTACTGAACCTCTGTGTGCTTCAGTTTTCTCCTCCATAGAATGGGCACAACATTGTTTTATCTACCTCACAGATATAATAATACAAATCAATTGCTTAGACCGCTTGCCTGGCACACATGCAGATTAGGCTTCCCAGAAGATGGACTGAGAAGGAGACTAAGAGGCAGATGTTTATTAGGGAGAGCTTTTGGAATCAACCCCTGTAATAGAAAAAAGAAAGATGCAGAACTACCGTGTTTCCCCGAAAATAAGACAGGGTCTTATATTTATTTTTCCTCAAGACACCCTACGGCTTATTTTCCCCTCAAAGTCTCAGCTTGTAGCATGCACAGGATGGCCAGGACCTGATGGGGGAGCCGACCTTGTTGGTGGGGCTGCCCGCACCTTTCTGGTCACCTCTGGGATAGTAGCTATCATGATGAGAAGAAGGGCTGCTCGTCATCTTTACCGCTCCACCATGAAACACACGACGACCATGGGTTGTGCAGATATGCTGCATGGCCACACCCATCACTAGGGCTTATATTGCGCAAATGCTTAGAAATCCTGCTGGGGTTTATTTTCAGGGAAACACGTTAGTTAGAAGGAGAATTTGAGCTATAGCGCATTCTTAGAAGATGTCTCAGCTACCTGAGCTGTTCACAGGTGTGGTGAGAGTCAGGCCATTAAAATCTGCCATTGATAAGTCATTTGACACCTGCTTCCCTGGGAAGGGAGCGTGGCCCCAGAAATGTGGCTTTCTTTTGAGGTAATCCTGGAAGCCAGAGATGGATAAGGTCTATCAGCACCTGGGAGAATAAATTCTTCCTTCCTGAAGGGGGATCTGGGTGGTGTTCCAACACAGCATCCACCATCCCGTTGTCACTCTTGGTGATCCTTTTCAAACAAATCTTTTGGCACCTCCCTTTCCACTACTCAGATTTATGTTCTGACATCCTGCTTTTAAAACCATTTGGTATATATAAAAATGTAACTAATGTCAAATGTCCACACAGGTTCTGATAGGAAACCCTAGCTCATTGTGGAGAGAGAGAAATAAATCTGATCAAGTCAGAGTGAAAAGATAGAATGTGGTGGTTATCTTAAGCAAAAATTGTGAAAATTCCAATTATTGAGTTTGTGATAAAAATTTTAAGGTATCATGAAGTTGAATGGCAGAGTTTAAGAAACAAGAGAGGGATAATCTAATTTGAATGTTTCAAGCTGAGATTTTTCCTGTTGAGTTGTTTAGAATGGAGATATCACACCTTTACAGAAACATGCTGTTTGTGATATTTCTTGACACTTTTAAGATCTCACACCATTAATTGCTCATGCCAAAATCAATTTTTTTGGAACACTTTAACATTTTTTCTTTTTAAAGATGGGGTCTCACTCTTGCTCAGGCTGGTGTTGAACTCCTGAACTCAAGCAATCCTCCCGCTTCGGCCGCCCACAAGTGCTAAGATTACAGGAGTAATCTTAGCCACTGCAGCCAGCCTAGAAGATTTTTTTATATATACAAAAATTTTAATGGTGGCAACTCCATCAAGGAGTTCTGTCATATATCACAAATGCAGTTACTGCGTAAGACTACATGTCTTGCTCACTTCAGCAGCACATATACTAAAATTGGAAGATCAGTATGCTTGCTGCACAATGATGACATGCAGTTTTGTGAAGTGTTCCATATTTTTCCCCCACAGCTGACTGTCTGTGCTAATCTTCTCAAGAAGGGACATTCCTTCCTGTCCCAAACCCATATTACACCTGCCCTTTTCCTGCCTGAGCATTCTTCCAGATCAGGAGATCACCCCACCTCTCATTATCACAGTCAGCACCTGAACCCAGAGAGGCTTAAGGGCAAGTTTGCCAGATAAGTCTTGATTCCCCCAGGTCTCAAGCACAACATCCAGGGGCTTGGAAACAGGGAATTACCTAATCTAGTCCACTACTACTGGCACCTGCACAGTCTCCCAGAGGTCCAAGCAACCTAAATGACCAGCAACACCACAGTGGGTATCTACATGAGCCCAAATGCAATGTACCTCTCCTTCTCTGACCCAAAGCAGAGTTCCTGGCAGAGGAGAATAAGTGAATTATAAAGCTGTTTTGAGCTGACAGAAGTTCCAAATGAGAAGGAGCCAGTATAAGAACCCTGGCGACATGGAAAAAGCAAGCTGTTTGGACACCGACAAAGGATCACACTAGCTCTCCAGCAATGGACTCCAACCAAAAGGAAATTTTTGAAAGTTAGGTATGGAATTCAAAATACAGATCACAAGTAAATTCAATGAGATCGATCAAAAAATTGAAAACCAACACAAAGAAACCAAAAAAATGATTCAAGACATAAACAAAAACTATACTAAAAAGATAGATAATCTAAGAAAGAAACAACAGAACTTCTGGAAATGGAAAAGTAATTTAAGGAATTTCAAAATACAACGGAAAGTGTTAGGGGTGGGGAACCTGCATCTCTGGGGCCACATGTGGCCTTCTAGATCCTTAAGTGTGGCCTTTTGACTGAATCCAGATTTTATAGAACAAATCATTTTAATAAAGGGATTTGTTCTGTGAAGTTTGGATTTGGTCAAGGGGCTGTACTTGGGGACCTGGAGGGCCACATGTGGCCTTGAAGCCGTAGATTTTGAATTAACTCAGTCAACAATGAAGAAAAAAAGAACCAGGAAGAATAAACAAAATCTCTGAGAAACATGGGATTATGTAAAACACACAAATATAAGAATTATAGGTGTCTCTGGGGGAAAAGATGTAAAAGCCAAAACCATGGAAAACCTATTTGAGGGAATAATAATAGAGGAAAACTTCCCTGGTATTGATAGAGATTTACATATCCAGACACAAGAAGATCATTGAACACCTGGGAGATTCATGGCCAATAGGACATCACTGAGGCACACAACATCTCTTTGACCAAAGGCAAAGTGAAGGAAAAAAATCCTACAAGCTTGAAGATGAAACCATCAAGTAACTTACAAAAGAAAACCCATCAGACAAACAATTCTCAGCAGAAACATTACAAGCCAGCATGGATTGAGGTCCCAATTTCAGTATTAAACAGAATAACTGCAATCCAAGCATTTTGCATCCTGCAAAACTAAGTTTCATAAATGAAAGAGAAATAAAGTCTTTCCCAGACAAGTTAACACTAAGGGAATTTGTCATCACTAAACCTTCCCTACAAGAAATACTTAAAAGTACTCTATACATGGAAGGAAACAATCAATACCCACCAGTGTAAAAACACCCAAAAGGAAAAAAAAAAAACTTGTAGATCTTATAAAACAGTAACACAAGGTAGAAAACAAAGAGACAAGATAACGACCAATATGATGACTAGAACAGTATCTCACATATCAATATTAACATTGGGTATAAACAGTCTAAATGCCCCACTTAAAAGATATAGATTGTCAAAATGGGTAAACAACACAACTGGAATATATGCTGTCTTCTGGAAACCCATTTAAAATCACAAAGACTGACAGGTAAAAAAAAAGACAGGTAAAAAAAAAAGACAAAAAAAAATCCACAAATGGAAACCAAAATATAGGAGTAGCTACTTCTATATCAGATAAAATCAACAACAATAAAAAATACAAAGATAGTCACTATGTAATGATAAAGGGATCAATTTAACAAGGAGATATAAATATGCAGCTATCACAGGAGCTCTTTAGATTCATAACACAAATACTACTAGACCTAAGGAAAGAAAGAAACAGCAACATCATAATAGCTGGGGACTTGAACACACTGGCAGGATTAGACAAATCATCAAGGCAGAAAATCAGCACAGAAACACTGGACTTAAAAAGCACTCTTGAGTGAATGGACCTAGAAGACATTTACAGCATATTCTACCCAAGAACTACAGAATTATATACATTCTTCTCATCAGCTCATGGAACATTTTTCAAGATAGAGCTTATCTTCTCAGACCACGGTGGAATAAAACTAGAAATCAATTCTAAGAGGAACTCTCAACACCACACAAATATGTGGAAATTAAATAACCTGCTGCTGAATGATCCTTGGGCCAATGATGAAATCAAGATGGAAATTAAAAATGTTTTTGAATTGAATGACAAAGGCAATACAAACTGCCAAAATCTCTGGGAAACAGAAAAAGCAGTACTAACAAGAAATTTTATAGTACTGAATGCCTGCATCAAAAAGACAGATAACAAATTAGCAGGCTAATGTTATACCTCTAGGTAGATTAACCAGGAATAGAAGAAAAAGGATTCAAGTAAGCTCAATCAGAAAGTGAAAAGGAGACATTATAACTGAAACTACAGAAATACAAAATATCTATCACCTGAAACTATTGTGAAAACCTCTATACCTACAAATTAAAAAATCTAGAGGAAATGGATGCATTTTTGAAAACACAACCTCGCAAACTTGAATCAGGAAGAAACAGAAATCCTGAGCAGACCAATAATGAGTGGTTAGATTGAAACAAAAAATCTTCCAACAAAAAAAGTCCCAGGCCAGATGATTTCACAACCAAATTTTATCAGACCTACAAAGAACCTACTGCAAAAATTATTCCATAACATAAAGTAGTAAGGAATCCCTTGAAACTCATTCTATGAAGCCAGTATCACCTTAATACCAAAGCCAGTATCACCTTAATACCAAAGGACACAACAAAAAAAGAAAACTATAGACCAATATCTCCCATAAACATAGATGCAAAAATCCTCAACAAAATACTAGCAAACCAAGTCCAATAGCACATCAAAAAGGTAATTAATTCACCATAATCAAGTAGGATTTCATCTCAGCAATGCAAAGATGGTTCAACATATGCAAATAGATGCAACTCACCACATAAACAGAATTAAAAATAAAATCCATATGATCATCTCAATCAATAGATGCAGAAATATACTGCACCCATTTATGATAAAAAAAACCCTCAACAAAGTAGGCATAGAAGAAACATACATCAAAATAATAAAAATCGTATCTGACAAACCCACAGCCATCCTCATACTGAATGGAGAAAAGTAGAAATAGCTATAGCAACAAAAAAAAAAATCCTAAATTTCATACTAAATCAAAAACAAGAGCCCAAATAACTCAACTAATCCCAATCATAAAATAATTAATCTGGAGATATCACCTTACCTGACTTCAAATTGCACTACAAGCTATAGTAACCAAAACAACATCGTATTGGTATAAAAACAGACACATAGATCAATGGAACAGAATAGAGAACCCAAAAATAAAACTATGTAGCTACAACTGAGTTTTGACAAAGCAGACATAAAACATACACTGGGGAACGAGCGCCCTATTCCACAGACGGTGCTGGGAAAATTGGATACCAACATATAGGAGAAAAAAAAACTGGATCCCTCTCCTTACCACATACAAAAATTCTAGAAGAAAACATAGGAAAAACTCTTCTGGACATTGCTCTAGACAAAAATTTACGATTCAGACCCCAATGCAAATACAGCAACAATTAAAAACTAAATGAGACTTAAGTAAACTAAGAAGTTTCTGCACAGCAAAGGAAATAATCAACAGAACATATAGACAGTGGACAGAATGGGAGAAAATATTCACAAACTATACATCCGACAAAGGACTAATACCCGGAATCTCTAAAGAACTCAAATCAGCAAGAGAAAATAACCCCATTTAAAAGGAGGCAAAAACATGAACAGATTTTTTTCAAAAGAAAATATGCAAATGGCCAAACATATGGAAAAAATTTCAATATCACTAATCATCAGGGAAATGCGAGTTAAAACCAAAATGAGATACCACCTTACCCTGTCAGAATGGCCATTACTAAAAAGTCAAAAAACAATAGATGTTTTTGTGAATGCAGTGAAAAGGGAAAGCTTATAAATGTTGGTGGTAATGTAAATTAGTACGACCTCGATGGAAACAATATGGAGATTCTTCAAAGAACTAAAAATAGACCTACCAACTGATTGAATAATCCCACTACTGGGTATCTACCCAAAGGAAAAGTCATTTTATAAAAAAGACACCTGCACCTGAATGTTAATCACACACAGTTCATAATAGCAAAGATATGGAATCAACCTAATTGCCCGTAAACTGATAAGTGAATAAAGAAATGTGATATATATATATATATATATATATATATATATATATATATATATATATTATGCACACATACATACACCATGGAGTACTATTCAGCTATAAAAGGAAAGAAATGATGTCTTTTGCAGCAGCTTGGATGGAACTGGAGACCATAACCCTAAATGATATATCTCAGGAATGGAAAAACAAATACCACATGTTCTCACTGATCAGTGAGAGCTAAACGATGGGTATATAAGGTCATAAAGTGATACAATGAACATTGCAAACTAATAAATAGGGAAGGTGGGAAAGAGGTGAGGGTTTAAAAATTGCCTAATGGGTACAAGGTACATGATTTTGGTTACTGGTACACTGAGAGCCCTAATTCACCTTATACAATTCATCCATGTAACAGAAACACCTATACCCTCTAAATCTATTGAAGTAAAAAAAAAAAAAAAAAAACAAGATGAAGTGTGAAATTTCAAAGGTATCACTGAAATCATTAATATTCCTTAACCTATTTAGGGATAATAAAAATGTTTTAAAAACTACATTAGTATATAATCTAGTTTCAATTTAAAATAGAACATATAGGGTATGATTTTTGCCTTATTTCCTCTGAAATAGCATGTACTGAAGACCACTGTTAATTGGTTATCAGTTCAAAGCTTAGACTAAGTGTCTAACACTTATGGAACTGTCATCTTGACTGACAGATGCATAGCTTAAAATGAAAAAAAAAATTTCCACTGAAATCCTCCAAGATTGAGGTCAAGATGAGGTTAAAAGGCAGTCATATGTGTTGAAGATTCATTTCAAACACTCTCCATTATTAGCCTTCATGCAGAAATATCTCTCCTCAGTGACATCTATGCTATTTTAGAGCTCTGCAGTTATAAGATCGCATATAGAAATGCTTATTACACTCTGCAGTTTAAGTGGCAGAACATTTTTGCTGATCACAATGTCCTGAAGGAGCCCTTCCTCTCTTGAGTTTGTTTTCCATCTTTGATCCTGACCAAGCATCTTCTTGAGCTTTGGAATCACTGATACTATGGACTGGTCGTTTTTTCTCTTCCTGATACGACTCTCAAGCATTTTGAGACTCAGTCAGTCACTTCCAGCTTTGCTTGTTGGTGGACTGGCTTTACATGTTCTAACTTCTCAAGGATTGGAAACAAGCAAACAAAACATGAGATTGACTAATGTCACTTTGTTTGGGAGATTACATTTTTTGAAAAAGGAAAACAGTTATGTGAAAGTTGAAGTATTTCAAGAAGTGTTATAACCCAGGGTGTCTTCTATGCCCGCAATTGTGTTCTAACATTCTAGGCATATTCCCACTGGGAACCAAGAGCCAGTGGTTGTTGGCTATTTACCCCATGCATCTGCTAACAGAAGGAGGTACAACTCCTTGGCTTCTGGATCAAGAGCTAGATTGTGAGCTATACGCTGAAGACACTTGTTTCGAATGAGTCATTATAGTCATAGAGTGTGGGTGGGAGTTGAGCTGGGAGGATGAGACATGAGGAGGAGGAAAGCTGATGGATAATTGCGCTACCAGGACTGAAATGAAATCGACTCCAAGGTAAAGCTGGCCTGGGAAAATATCTGAGTTGATAGGAGTTCTGATGTTATTCGTAAAATAGAACATGTGCTTGTCTATTGAAGATTTCTTCCTGTACTTGTTAAAATTGCTCTATTGATTTAATGGTGGTTTTGCACTTTAAATCCTTAAAAAATATTCAGGAGTGCAAGTGTTAAGGTTATTTACTTTAACAAAAACACAAGCAATAAAATGTAGGGGACATATAAACACAGGAGTAAAATTCACAGGAATGTCAAGTACTCTGGTTGGAACTTCTGCAAAGTTATTATTACTACTTAAGATATAGTCAAATCTCTGAAGTCAAGAAAAACTCTGTTCTAGTTGTCTTACCACTTCTAACAGCTCATCCTCACAGACAGCCAAGGCCAACACACCTTACTGGAAATAATAGTGCTGTTTAAACACATCCTGATTCACCTGTCTTATTATTTAATCAGTACCTAATTTGGATTTGAAGGTCAACTAGACCAAATCATATGCTCATTAATATTAAAAGCAAAATCAGTTAATACACAGGCATGCACCCGGGCTTGTGGTCCTTTGAAACTCTGAATAAGTCACATCATTGCTGTTTGGTATTTATGAAGTGGGATGTCACCTGGCAAAGGATTTCTTAACCCTTAATCTACTTTTAGACCTTCTAGAAGTCAAAGTTGCTGTAGGAAAAGGGGAAAGCTAGAGCAAGAGTCAGCCTTGTCAAACAGAGCAAAGAGAAAGGTTATGTCAAGGAAGCGGACTCAGGACAGTGAAGACATTAGCAAGCATAAATGATTCCATCCATTGAGCACTGTGAGTCTGGCCAGTGATGGGCTAAAAATTGGTTTGAAACATTGTATCGTTTCTATTGTTTGTCTAAATTGTTGAACAACAACATTGGGCCACCCATGAAATCCCTCTCAAGCCTCTCCAGATTAATTTTTCTTAGTCTTGTTCCCATTCTTGGTGACCACCTCCCCCCACCATTGAGTGTCCTCACTCATCACAGTGGGGACAGAGCTCTCCTCTGCCCTGGATCTGCATTGATAGAGTGTCTGGACACACTTTAGCACCCCTGAGTTATTGCTTTCGGATTTTAAGAATCTTCACTATGGAATGAAAGTGGCTGCCTTTGTGAGGTTCAGTGAAGGGGAAAGAACTAAGATACATGGAATGTCTCCTCGAGGCAGTGCTTTACATTTATGTACAATGTAGTCTTCATTTCTCAAACGGGTAACCCTGAGACTCAGAGAAGGATAGAGAAAAAAAGTGTGTGTGCAGGGTGGGGATAGAACGACTTTGGTCGTGTTAACTGTCAACGCTAATAGCTATAGGAACTTATGCAATCCTTTACAAAAGGTAGTATTTTAATATAAAAATTATTTTTCTGCTTAAATAATCATACATATTTAATGTTAAAATATTTTAAAATGCAGAAAAATATAAAAAGTAAAAGCATATAATGATTTTCCCTTTAAGTATTAAAGTATAAAAAGAAGTCTTTATTCTTTTATTTTGCTTAACAGTATGAGTATTTCCTCATGTCTTTAAAAATTCCTCAAAGGCATGATTTTTATTGGAGGCGTAATATTTCATCATCTGGTTGTCCTACAATTTATATAGCGAGTGCCCTCATGTTAGATTATTTCATTATTTACAGTTTTCTATCATAAGTAATAGGGAAATGCAATGCATACATTTTAGCTAAATCTTTCATCAGTTGCCCAGGGTAAAGTTCTAGTTTTTTGTTGATTTACTGAGGAAAAGGTTAAAACACTTTTATTGCTTACATGTATTTTCTTATTTGCAAAGTAATGTGTGTTTATTATACAAAAACTAAACAACAGAAATGAAAAATGTCACTCATATTCCCAATCCCCAGAAGTAAGCATATATAAAAAATACTGATATATACACTTCTAATATTTTTCTAGGCAGTCACATATATATGGAGTATTTTTTAGGGTATTCTGCAATGCATACAAGTTTGAACTCTCTTTTAAATATAACAACAGTCTGTGAAATTCTTCCCATGTCTTTTGATAGTCTGATATAATTTACTTGTGCATTGCAATACATAAATGTTTACACTTACCCAGTCTCCATTTTAAGTTGTTTCTTTGCTTTCAGTTTTCCATTTCATTCTAGCCAGGAACATCATTTTAACTTTGTGAAACGTTTATGATCATTGCTATAGGAAAATTCTAACACATGGAAATGCATATGAATATTTGGTTTTTCCATAACAAAGAGTTCATTCCTTTTTCTGATTCTTAAATAGTGTATGTTCATTGTAGAAAATTAAAATATGTAAAAGAGTAAAAACAATCATGAGATAACTATCATTCACATTTAGGGGACCATCCTTTAGGGCACCTCTCTCTGAATATATGAATACAGTTTTATATAAATATATTAATATATTAAATATATATGTATATACATAATAAATGTGGGATATATATGTATGATTTTAATGCTATTTTCTTCTTTTTATCATTTATTTACTTCTTACCTTCCAATCACTCAGAGATTACAATATACTGATTAAGAGTCTGGTCTCTGCTTCCAGCTATCTGGGCCCAGATTCCATGCTGCTCTGACCTAGCTGTGTGATCTTGGGCAAATTAGTTAGTTTCTCCACACCTCACTTTCCTCTTTTGTAAAATAAGAATAATAGCACCTACCTCACAGAACACTGAGCATTAAACTGAGTCAATCCCTTCCAAACATTTCAAGGTGTGTCTGGCACATAGTAGGACGTGCAAATCTTTTAGCCATTATTAAATATATATATATGCTTATTTTACAAATATTGTTTCATATTCTACACATTGCTCAATCTTGCTTTGTTCCAGGCAGCAAAACTTTGTGGATCTAATTCATCCATTTTAAAGCTCACATGAAATATCCATAGTTTGGATGTACCATAAATTATTCAACCATTCTCCTATGATGAGCAAGCACTTTCTTTTTACTCTATTGCTATACTAACAATGTTGCCGTAGACCATCCTTGCCCATATATCCTTATAAGCTGGTGCTTTTATTTGTATGGGAAAGTTTCCAGGAATGGGAGTTCTGCTTTAAAGAGTATGTATTTTTAATAGATATTGCCCTATTGCTTTCCCATAAGGCTGTAACAATTCCTATTTCTATCAGTAATTATTATTTTTATATTCTTTTCAATTTTGCCAGTTGAGCAGGTATAAAGTAAGATCTCATTATTACTTTTAAAAAGTCAGTAGTAGTATCCCAATTTTGCAGGTAACTGAGGCTCAAAAAGCTTAAATAACTGGTTCAGTTACCCAACAGGTAGAATCAGAATTTGGAAACCAAGTCTGTTTGAACGCAAAGCCCATAGTTTTTTGTGTGTGTTTGTTTTGTACCATGCTGCCTCCATATCATGCTTTTGGAGCAAAGGACATTTCTTGCCCTGGGGGTGGGGTGCACAGAGGTCCAGGGCAGTCAGAGGGTGGCATGGAACCCTGTGCAAGGTGAGTGGGGCAGTGAGAGTGAGGCAACAGGGAGGGCAGTTTGGAGCCATCTGCTTGCTCTGTAGCCCGACCTTGACCTTAACCTGGGGCCTACAATGAAATGAATATACAGAATATAAACTATGTCCCCCACAGGATATAAAACCCAATCACTTCGTATGACATTGCTGGCCCTTCTATGCTTCCTTATACCCTGCATGTGCCCTGTTCTGTGGCCCAACTCAATTATTTGTCATTGCCTGAATACCACTGGCTTTCTGGCATTCTGCTATCACTCTGTAATGTCCATTTTGTTTTTCATTCTGTGCATTAAAATCCTGACCACTCTTTAAGGTCAATTCTAATACCTTACATTTACATCGATCCTTTACTCACTCCTTTCCCTTCTTCCTTCCATTCTTCCATCATAATTATGTGACCAAACATTATAATGACAGAAATCACAGCAGATAACACAGGGGTGGAGATGGCAGCCGCACACTTTCACCTTTCTCGATTTCTCTCCTCCTCATTACAATCCACCGCATGTCATAATAAACTATCCTCCTCCTTGGAAATTTGTCTGTAAATCTTTAAAAGTTGTCATGTAGCTTGTATCAATATCACATACAGGACATGTCTAACTCCCTAGAAATGTAAATCTCTTAAGGACAGGTATCAAACCTCCTTCCTTTTCATGTTCTCTACAAAGGCCAACACAGTGAAGTATGCATAGTAGGTCCTTGATATTTGTTTAATTTAATCCAAAGGAATACATAACAGTTTGTTTGATTCTGCTGATGATTTAACAGTTCCCTGGAAAATTTAATTGAGAGCTATGCATCAAATTAGAGACTTCACATAACTCTAGAAAATGTAGATGAGAAATTTTCATGGAGAAAGTTTCAGATAATTACCTGGAGAATTAGATATAAAGCCTATCATAGAAAATGGGCTACTTATAATACTGCTAATATCAGAGCTACTTTCTCAAAATATTTACTGTTAAGAGCAAATTCCCTTTCAGAACTCTATTTCAGAAGACAATGTTCTCAAAAATCTCAGGCTACAGAAATATAAAAGGTAATTTCAAGCCAGAGATTTCCCTACTTAATTTCAGATTTGGATATTTTTACCATCTAAAAGAATAAAACTTCTTTAAAGTGGCAAATATATATATACATTATTTGCTATGGCTGAAGCTAGTTATTTATGCTTAATTTATGATGAAGCTTTTCAAATGCTTTAATTATTTATGTTTAATATTGTATTAAATAGGTGTAAGCTATTTACTTGTAAGTAAGGTTATTTATCTACTTTTTTGTACTAAAATTATATTTATTATTTAATATAGCTTAATATATTAGTGGCAATTGGAAGGAAAGTAGTAGTTCTCTTCCTATTACACTTTAATATATATTATTTTTTCTTACTAATTAAGTATGGCTGTCATAATATATTTGTAACAGGTCAGTTGCATGATCTCTTGGGACATATTCCTAAAGATCTAGTGAGATTTAGAAACCAAATCATCACAGATTAGGACATGGTGATTATTTGGGTAGATTTGTAATCCCTTTGTCTAACACATTATTTTGGACCTAAATTTAGATCTAAATTTATAGGACTACTCTTCTGCTCAAATTCAGTGGTCAAGTTGTTTGGCTTCTTGGCCCAAGCCATGCAACCTTTATGGAAACTCAGTTTGTTTGGATTCATATCACCACTGTTGTGTGGCCTTAGGTAACTTTGTTAGCTTGTGCCTCAGTTTTTGCATTTGCAAAAAGGGGACAGAAATAGTATGTATACAATGGGATTATGAAAAATAAAGAGTTAATATTTGAATTGCTTACAGTAGCTTCTCAAATATATTAAACTTTCAAAAATGTTGGCAATTTTTTTTATACTTATTGCTATTAAGCTTATGTACTTGGCTTTAGAATCGTAACCACCCCACATAGGACAGTCATATCTCATTGAATCATCACCAAATCAACAATGTACTGGCATGTGAATGCAGGTTAGAGAAGTTCACTAACAGGTAATAGTCAAAATATTTAATGAATATGGCCCAATCCCAGACCATTAAGGGGAACATTCTGCAGTACACTATACTGGCATATGCCAGTCAAACATTGAAAAGCAACTGGAGTAAACTATACAGGCAAACAAGAACACTGGAGAACTTCTTATGAAGTCCCAATTCATTCACAAGGATTTGATAACTGGGTAGCTTGGCTGGAAAACCAGAAACTTTCCTTTTGTCTACCTGCTTTGTGTTTCATTCTCTTATCGATAAGACATGGAATGTAAAGCCCATAATCCATATTGTAGAATATTTTGTGGGCATTATCTAAAAGTAATCATGTATCTTCAAACCAGCACATTTTTTTAACGTGACAGGGGAAGCTTTGAATAATTATACCAGGACAATTGCCCTGGTTTGCCAGGACTGAAGAAACCCAGGATGTATACTCTCCCAACCAAAAATGCATGAAGTCTTTTCTGTCTACAAATTAAAATCATAATATTTCTCACTAGTATCAAAAAATGTTTTATTTTAACTCCTAAAAGTCTGTTATTTTTAGAGTACATTTTTTCTGACCTTGTCACTTTCTTGTTAATTAGTGTAATAAATAATATTTGGAATGACTCTTTAGAATATTTCCACAAAAAGTTGTATGACTAGTCAAACTGTATAAACACAGAACATCTGCTAGTTAAGTGTAGTCTATTTTTCTATGAAATGTCATTTAGAACTAACAGTGATTTTCAAACTTTAAAGTGCAATTGGACTCAAATACACAATGTTTGAATTAAAAAATACATACAAGTGTTTTAAAGGCTTTCCAGAGTTAATTATGAAGATATGTATTTCTAACACTCATAAGATATAACTCAGCCAGGCGTGGCGGCTCACACTTGTAATCCTAGCACTCTGGGAGGTCAAAGCAGAAGGATGGCTTGAGATAGGAGTTTGAAACCAGCCTGAGCAAAAGTGAGACCCCCCTCCCCTACTACAAATAGAAAAATTAGCTGGGCATCATGGTATATGCCTGTAATCCCAGCTACGCAGGAGGATCACTCAAGCCCAGGAGTTGGAGGTTGTGATGAGGCCACTGCACTCTAGCTGGAGCAACAAAGACTCCATCTCAAAGAAAAAAAGATACAACTCTACTCATTCATAGCAGGTAGATCCTGACAGCAGCATCTCATAGCACGATGAAGAAGGAGGGCATGATAACCCATCCAAGGCAGTGGGCCCCTGCCCCAGGTGTCTCCAAAAAGCCTGAAGATCTATGTTTCACCAGCCAATCATTATAAATAAAGTGGACCTGCTTTTTCACCGCCATCATAAAACACCAAAAACAAAATATGACTGTACTGAAAAACAGATTATGACAATGGTTCATGTAGACTAGAGATAGGCACTTCTTTTGAAGTGAATTCACTTCAAATCCATAAGCAACACAGTGGGATTCTTGCTCAGATATTCCCATGACTACAATTGTATAGCATCTTTAAAGATGTTAATGGGTTCCCTGGTAAATGAGTGCAGCAGTCAAAAATCTTTGGAAACTGTAAGGTTAGACAAAGTAGTTTCTATAATGGAAAACTTCACAGAGCCTTTAATGCATACACTGATAGGCTTGGGAGATTGAAGGAGGTCGCATTTCCAATATTAATTGACCAAATATGATTTTTGAAAAGTTTGTGTTTTTTCAGGGGAGGGGCAGGGGGCAAATACTCTTTAAAATCTTACAAAACACACTTTGAGAAAATATTTACACCCCATCCAGAAGATTAAACAACCTATTAACAGTTTAAAGTTTTGATTTCAATAAATTATACCCACTGTTATAATACAAAATAAGGAATGGTAAAATTACTTTTTAAACATGGGGCCTGGCTTTATTCTTAAATTTGCAGTGGTCCAATGGTAGTAGGGAAACATTCTCCCAAGTTTCAGAAAATAATGTAGCCTATCCTAGTTTTTGACAATAGATTTTCCCAAGTACAAAGTTTTGCTCTGCCTCGTTCTTAATGATGTTTGTTGTCATCTATTCTTCTCACCACTGTTCCCAGGAGGATATGTTTATCTATAAAGACAGAGAAAGAGAGAGAGAAACGATATCTCAACTGCTGTATTCCTTAATAAGAAAGGAATAATTGGTTAGCTAGTGGCAAAGACTGGAACATTTTTTTAATCAAGTACAAAGACAAAGTTTCCTAATAAGCGTTGATGGCATTTAATGGAAAGTTTGTCTTCCTATTTCATTTTGAAATTAGCCCTGATATTTTGCGCCAGATGTGTCAAATTAAAGTGGGAAGGCAAACAGATTATTTTCCTCAGGCATAATGGACACTGGCACTCAGAAGTGTGTGTGCACTCAAAACAACAAACATGATGCACACACAGTTTTTAAACCCAACACCAATCTGTGCAAGGCAGCATTTCTCCTAGCTTGATCTGTAACTTACAATGTTTCTCTTATCCTGGAAGACTCAAAGATCTAAGATTTTCAAAAAGCATGGAAACCCATTACAGTTCTTTAGTTTACCTATGTCATCCATAAATGTTGTCTAAGTCCACTACGTCTATCCTAAACATGGAATGAGGCAGAATCAATTACTACATGTTCACCGAATAACTATCCTTAAATATGTAAGGAGACAAGTATTTCTGTCAGCCTCCTCCTCCTGGTGGGTAGTTAAGGCCACTTGAAGGACCAGGCACTGGGTTTCTCTGAATCTTTCATCATGGTTTCAGGAAAAAAACATCCTTTTTCAGTCCTGTAGCTTCCTGCTTCTTGCTTTCTGGAGTTTTTTTCGAAAACTGGCATAGCCTTGTCTAGAGAAGTTGGATATACAGCGACTTGATTTATTACCTGAGGGCTGCATAGGTACCAGCATGAGCAAGAAGAGAAGCAGGTCATTGCTAACAAGTGTCAGACTCAAGTTAACCCTTCCTTACATCAGTCTTCCTCTTCTGGACAACACTGTGATCAAAGCCCCTCCCAAAGTCCTCCCTAAGGCTTCCCAGAGGCAGAAGCACCAGAGTACATCAGCTTCTGCTCCTACTTTATTCAGTGTCTCCTGAGTTTATACGTATCAATTCTTCCATTTCTGCTAATGCCTCTCCGCACCTGCTACTTGATGGGCCTCGTCTCTGAATCGTACTTCTTTCCTACTCGACAATCTCTTTTTCATCAAGTGTAAAGACACTCAGGAATTTGCTTGTGGTCCATATGGTAACCACATCCCTTGGATTTTTAAGTACAGTTCTAACTATAAAGATTCTATCTTCTTATCAGATCACATAACATGATTTCTGGGAAGGGAAAAATAAAAGAAAAAACTTCCTCCTGGGCATAAGTCATCATCCCATTGAAAACTAGATTTGACTAATGTTGTCACAAGTGTGTGGCTAGTTTTTTTGGTTTTTTGTTTGTTTTTTTAGGAGAAAAAAATGTAAGAGGGGTTAAAAATTAGAATGTTATTCCTTTCCCTCATTCCCAAAATATCTTTGCTATATCATGCCTTCTTTGCTAATTTGTTTTTATTTTGAAAATACTACCAGTAATAATGAAGAAATTATGTGACCTAAGAGCTCTGTGCACAGATCCTAATTGGCTGGACTTGAATAACAATCAAAAAGGAGTATTTTGTAGTGACCAAATGGCATTTCACTTAATTCGATCAATGACTCTTTGAGGTGGAGTATGATTTAGGTAGTGCTAGCTGCTGTAACACAAACATCAGATATATACAAGAGAAATTTATTTTTTCATGCATGTGAAACCCACAGAAGTCATGTTGCATACTGTCTCTTAGGGACTCAAGCTAATGGGAAGCTCATGATTTTCAACTGTGACCCCCAAAGTTGTCCTGAGGCTTGACATCCATTTGACAAATGGGGAGGAAGGAAAGAAAATGTTTGCACTGGAGATTTTTATGGCTGAGCTTGAAAGTGGCACCTGTCATACTGGCCCACTTTCCAGGAGCCAGAACTCATCCCATAAGTCACATGGCTCCACCTGGCTGCCAGGGGAGATTTTCTGAGTCCTACAAGTTCCTCCTTCCTTTGTGGCTAAGAGAAGGGAAACAGGTTTGTTGAACAGCTGCCCAGTATTTTCCAGAGATGGACAGTATTGTCATTTACCCAATTTTAGGAATTAGGCAACCAAGACTTAGGTTTGATAACTTGCCCAGGGCCACACAAGTATTGAAGGCTAAAGAATAGACTTGAGAAGAAACTCTTTCAAAGAAAAAAAACAAAACAAAAGAAACTTCTATTTCTATTGAGATCCCTCCCTGCTTTATAGCATGAATCTACTTGCAGTATATAAACACAAGGTAATACTGTTCAGCCATAAAAAATGAAAATCCTGTTATTCGTGGCCACATGGATGGAACTGGAGGACACTATGTTAAGTAAAACAAGCCAAGAACAGAAAGCTAAACACTATGTTCTCAGTCATATGTGGAAACTAAAAAGTTGATCTCCTAGAAGTAAAAAGTGTAACAGAGGCTCAGAAAGGTAGAGCAGAGGGGTGATAGGGAAAGATTTGTTAAAAGATACAACATTATACCTAGATAGGAGAAATAAGTTCTATGTTCTATAGATAACAATAATATATAGTTTTAAATAGTTAGGAGGATATTGAATGTTCCTAAAGCAAAGAAATGATAAATATTTGAGTTGATGGATACACTAATTACCCTAATCTGATCACTATGCATTATATGTATTAAAACATCAATATTTATAAATATGTACAATTATTATATGTCAACTTAAAACGTTAACAATTTAGCTTCTTAGAAAAAAAGAAACATACACACAAGAACATACAGAAGTTAAGGCTTTTGTGAGTTTCAACTAATCCAGCAAGGAAAAAAAAGAGTGGTAAATACTTTTACACATTTCTCTTTGCAAAGAAAATAGTATGTTTCTAGTTGCCTGCTGTTTTATAAAGTCAGTAATGCCTAGAACTAAATGTTTTTCATTTCTGCATACTCTGTTTTATAGCAAACTCACAATTTTTGATATGTTTTCATTATTTATATCCTTCTTTATTCCAAAATCATATTGGACGTGGTTGCCTCACTAAGGACACCTATCATGAAGCAGCAGGGTCTTTACATAAGCTAATAAATCAGAGTAGGTCACAATAGAGGCTCAAACAGAACCCCAATTCATCAATTTCCTCGTCGTTTTTCCCAGTGGTAGGTATCTTCTTGTATATTTGATCTCAGGTTGTTAGACAGCTGGTTTTAATAAGTCCAAGGTCAAGTGTGTATGATTAAACCCAATATAAATCAGTCAACCATATATGGGTCAAAGTTCATGGTCATTATTAATATTACACTTTAGGATGATTTCATTTCCTAACTAAAAGGTAACAGCTCCTAATACCTACTGCCTTCAGCAGACAAAGGAAACAGATCATAGCACAGTCCTTGAATTCCTTTAAGACCATCATGTTCCCCTAAAAAGGGCATGCAAACAGCTGACGGTTACCTGTTACATGCACATTACAGACTCTACCCTCTCTCCAGTCTCATCTCACTTCACTCCCCTCCTCTCATGTACTCCCGCCTCATCACAGCCTTCTCTGGTCATTTTTTTAGGTAAAGCCCACTTCCACCAAACCTCCATCTCAGCCCCATTTCTTACTTCCTAACTCCCACTGATTTCTCTGTTATGTAAATTTTTTCATTTGCATGCTTTCCTTAAACTTATCTCCCCCTAGGACAACTTAAGTTTCATGAAAGGAGAGACAGTATCTGTGTTGTCCATCATTTTATCCCTAGTGATTAGTACACGGTCTGGCCTATAGAAGGTACCAATTAAAATATATTGGTGTTCGTTATGGCCATCACCAGGTATTTATTGGGTCTTAATTCTTTGTAAAATAATATGGGATGTGAAAAGAAAGTAATAGTTCTTGCCTTTCAAGGCCTTTACAGTCTAGATGGAAAAATGAGATATACAATCATGTGTTACATAGCTAATATTTGTCTAACCCTTATTATATACCAGTTTCTAGTCTAAGAATTTTGCTTGTTGTCACTCCTTCTACTCTCATCCATGATATAAATACAATTACCCTCCCACTTTACAGATGAGAAAAGTAAAGCACAGGGCAACAGTGGAACTGGTCTGAGCACGTAACTGTTAATAGGATGTAAGGCAGCTAAGAAAGTCAGACAGATCATGATAAGTGTCGATAAACGATTACAATGAAACACGGGTTATCTGTGGAATGTGGGTATACAGTATAATATATGAGCTGGGATCCAAAAGATGTGTTTACAGAAGCTACTCTAGTTGGGAAGAAGAATATCCATGAAAGCTTGGAAGTAGGACACCAGATGACCTATTTTAGGAAACTTAAATAAACTCCCTTGGGAATTTTAAACCCACTTAAGCCAATAGATTAAATAATGTATCTATCATCCATTTATTAATTAGTCGCTGAGGTAGAAACCTGATTATGGAGGACTCTGAATACCAGACTAAGAAATTTGGATCTAATCAACATAATGTACAAATGTTCAACCATTGCATATTGTCTGGGGGTAAAGTGGTTTTCTAGTGTGGTAGTTGTTACAAATTCTCCATTCTCTTTATTCCTTTCCTTCCTTCAGAACATCCTCTCTGATTAGATCCAGTTAGACTCTTCTCCCCACTCATTCCTATCATCACTTGCAGATGCTTCTCTGTAAGCCAAATGAGATTTTCTAATGGACAATTCTTTGGCAAGCTGTCATTCCCCACCTTCATAATTTTTCCTTTCAAATAAACATGCCTTTAATTATTTGTATAAGTTAAGCTAATACTAAATTATCTGTAACAGCACTGTCCAATAGAAATAAATGTGAGCCACAGATAAGAACTACGTATGTAATTTTAAGTTTTTTAAAAGCTACACTAAGAATGAAAAAAGAAACAGATGCAAATAGGTTTGATTATACATTCTATGTAACCAATATAATACAAAATATAATAATTAAAAAATATAGTCAATGTAAGGCATTGATCAGATATCCTACATTCTGTGTGTGTGTGCACATGCTAAGTGTGAAACCAGGTACGTATTTTGAACTTACAGCACACGTCATTCAGATTGGCTTCATTTCAAGTGCTCACTGACCACATGTGGCTGGTGGCTAATGTGTTAGACAGTGTCTAGAGTTAGCTTGAGGAGAATACACTGTAGGGATGGTCTATTACATTTAGACTTTAAGCTTTTTTCTCAAGGAGTTCCTGCCTGCAGGATTTGATATGATCAGTAATGAATGTGAGCCTTTCTTGATTCTTGGGTTGGTCTCCCTGCCCCCACCCAGGATGCATACCAAGCTGCAAAAGTTTCAGATTTTTATCAGTTAAATCCAATATATCTAATGTGAAGAAGAGATACTCTAAAATATTGATATAAAACTCACAGATTTAGCCATTCGTAGAGCTGTGTGTCCTTCCTCCACATCTGTGAGATGCTGCCCTCCCTGCAGTGGAAAATCTGCTAGCAGACCGTATGAAGACACTTCCCAAAACATCTGACTTTAAATGCAAGATAACTTAGATACAGAAAAATGCACACAGATGGGCTTTGTTTATTAACACATTCAGTATATGCCAAGGCAATAGTTCTCACCGAGTGACGTGAGTAGCCCCTTGGTGTCACCTAGGAACTTGTTAGAGACATGCAAACTCTCAGTCCCTACCCCACACCCTTTGGAATCTGAAACTCTGGGGTCGGCTCCAGCAGACTGTGCGCTCCCTAAAGCCCTTCAGGGGATCCCAATCCCTATGCATACTAGCATTTAAGAATAGCTGTAGTAAATAAATAATAAGTTGAGGGCAGAGTCTGGGAGAGCAGTGTATGGTTGTTATTTATAAAAAGAAAAAAAAAAAAAAAAACTCTTCTCACTCTTCAAATAAGATTTACCATAGGGTCTACTGATTGATATGGTCAGCCTTCTTAGTGCAATTAAAATTCACTTTCACCTGCTACAGTATGAATGAATGAATTTCACAAATGTAACATTGAGCAAAAGCAACCAGACACAGAAGTAATTCCATTTATGCCAGGTCCCCAGATAGGAACAACTGATAAATGTTGTTGGAAGTTGGGGTGATCTTTGGAGTGAGGGCTGGAAGAGAGGCTTCCAGGATACTAGACGTGTGTTATTTCTTGAGCTGGTCCTGGTTATGCAGAAGTGTTCAATTTGTGATAATCCATCAAGCTGCACACATATGAATTTGCACTTTTATGTATGTTTATATTCAATGACAAGTTAAGAATTTGAGCATTTACAAAAATTATGAACACCACTTTTTAAGGAAAGTTCAGTAATGTAAATAACATACACTTTAACTCGGCAGTCCTCTCTCTCACAATTGCCCCTCCTAAATTACAAATAAAAATTTCCCTTTAAAGAGATCCCACTTAGTACTTCTCTAGGTTCAACACTCGCAGACTTGGTGCTCTCTCATTTCCTCTAATTAAGACCTTTCCCTCCCTCCTTGGTCTCTGCTCAATGCCATCCTCTCCTCCTCCTTAGCTGGCTTCAAACCAATCTTCAGCAACTGGTTATTAAGTCATTACCCTAAATAGCCTGGAATGGAATCCTTCCAAAGATCTCTGCATTTTAAGAAGATCCAAAAGATAGAAGTTTCAAGTCCCCAAGGAAGGAAGTGCTCCCCTGGAAGCTGTGAGGGGACAGTGGGGAAACAGATGATCTTATCTGGTGTCCCTTACATCTCCCAACAGTGGCCATCAGCTCCATTACTAATGCAGTTGGCCTGATCACATGAGTTTTCCTCCCCAGTGAGGTAGGGTGGAGTGGGGTAATGTAGGCGTAGCAAAGGAGCAGGGGTGTGATGCCGATGTTCCAGAGAGAAGGATTACTAACCCAACGTTGCTGCTGATTCCATTTGCAATAGCACTTTATCAGCTAAGGACCACAAAATAATAGGTGATCATAAATGTGTTTGAGAATTATTCAGTTCCTACCTTGTAGACTCTTTGAGGAAGCTACTTCTCATTCTTTTTATCAATATTAGAATATCAGAGACTGCTGGTTAATAAACTACTCTTGTTATCTTTTCAGAAATTTATCAATATATTTCTCTACTATACACAGAATATTCTGCCAATATACCCTGGTACTGCTACAAGTATTTTTTAAAATAACGAAACACTTACACAGTGTTTGGCAAGTCCCCTCCTTGCAAGTGACCCTTCCCACCACCACCCTGCCATCCTGGGACACGAGTGGGCTCCAGGACCCCACCCCACTTCTGTGGACACGTCCATTCTGATTGGCCAACACCAATGCCTATTATTAAGTGTTCCGGATATTGATCCAGATTCCTTCACGACTAATTTACCCATGTTGTACAAACACTGACTACCTGAGGGAAGATAAGGATCAAATGAAAATGTGATCCCAGAGAACTGAGATGGAGAAAGGGAACCTTGTAGAGAAGATTCCATTTCTAAATCTATTTTGAGACTTAGTTCTGATGTGCAGTGGGGATACTGACTTGAATAGCTAACATTCCAAAGGAATAAACCATCCAAATAGCCATGTACATGAATGCATGTCAGTGTTATAGACTTAGTGTTTGTGCCCACCTTCCAAAATTCATACACCGAAGCCCTGATCCCCAACGTGATGGTATTTGGATGTAGGGCCTTTGGGAAGTAATTAAGGAGAGGTGAAGTTGTGAGGGTGTGGGCCTTCATGATGGAATTAGTGTCCTTAGAAAAAGTACGTGCAAACACTGAGGAAAGGACATGCAAGAATACAGCCAGAAGGTGGCTGTCTGTAAACCAGGAAGAGAGCCCTCACTAGGAAATGAATTGGCCCTTATAATAGATGATCTTGGACATCCAGACACCAGAACTATGAGGAATAGATGTCTGTTGCATAAGCCACCCAGTCAATGGTACCCAGGCAAACTAGTACAGTCATTGCATTAGGAAAACCTATTATGATGATTTATAGAACTCATAGTTAAACCTACTCTAAAATATAATAGATTAATATGGAATCCTCTTGTAAATTGAAAATAACACTTTCAAGTTGATCCTTAGTATACTTCCCAAGGTCCTCATAAAATAACATTTTATAGTATTTTGTTTTAACACATTTTTCTCAGTTTATGAGGCAAAACATTATCCTCATCATACAAATCCTCTATACACCCCATTTCCTGTAATACCAGATGTCACCTGAATTTTTCTACCACCAGGGTCGTATTTGAAAATGAAATTTACTGAATTTGTTTTATTCCACATGACCAGGCTGTTCTCCTCTTTGACTTTCTCCAAGTTCTTTGGTTCAGTAATCTCTCAGCCTGTGCATACCTTTCATGATGGCTGTACATTTTGAAATGACTAAAATGGTGAGCATTTTAAAAGGTGGATCTAAAATAAATTTAAAATAGTATTTGTAAATAGCATTTTAGAAAGCATTTAAAGTACATGCACACAGCAATGATAAACTTTCCAGAACCACAAGGTGAGTTAGACTCTTTCAGGTTATGCAAAAATGATACCCATGGAGGTTGCCTCAGTTGGTAGGTGAATCAGGGAATGAGGAAACCTCTTCATCAACCCCAAGAACTGGATCATCCAGGAGGCAACAGCTGTTCAAGCAGTTTTCTAGATACTCAACTTCTCTAAACAGTCATCCACTCAAAGAGTTGACCAATTCCTTTCATGACTAAGCTAATATTCTTTCCTGGTGGTTGGAGCTCTCATGTTGGGCCACATTAGTGTCTGTTGGCCAAGCTAGAGGTGTGTGCCCAGGGCCCATCACTCACCAATCCAGCTATTATGATGACACAGTTCAAAACATGGTGATATCTGTCCCCAACTTGCCTTGATTAGGTAGAAGAAACTTTCCCCAATATTCTCTAATTAAAAGCAGCATGGTTTTTCTTGATGATTTTCCTCAGTTCTATATAGATTCTAGTTATCAGCCTTTTACTGGATGAAGTATCACAAGAATAGGAAAATAAGCACCGTATATACTCACCATCAAATTGATTTTAACTGATCGACACTTAAGTGCACATATAGTAGTAACATTCATCAGGTGTCAGGCAGATGGGAGGGGTGTGGTACATACCATCTGGAGGATGGATCTGCTTGAAGTTCTGACATGGGTGGGACAAAGGCAATATACGTAACCTAATCTAAACATTTGTATCTGCATAATATGCTGAAATTTTAAAAAATTCAAATAAGGACAGCATGGTATGAGAGAGCCACAGGCTAGAAGGCAGGAGGACAGGATGAGCACATTCAGTTTGCTACTAAATGGTGGGAGACAGATTAGTGACTATCCTGTCTATTTTTACTTTGGGATCCCCAAAAGCAAAGAGACAAGGGTGTGGGGAGGTGGTCCCAGGAAGCACAGGTGAAATGTGAGCATGTGGGACAAGGAAAGGCAGATGGCCAAAGGGTGTTAATGAGATGGGTAGCACTGAGGGAACTGGCTCCAGTCCTCTGAGAGGGGTACAAAGTGCAAACAGAACTGCCTCTCTGGGGGGTGAGGAAATTGGGATGTTTATTTCCCAAATCCTTTGGGGGTCAGGAGTTGGGCATTAACTGCTGGGTACTTCTGGTCCATCCAGGGCAACAATGCCCTCAGGGTTTCAGACAGCAGCTCATCTACTGGAACAATCTGCTGGACTTGAGAGAGTCCAAAGGGACGTGGGTGGGGCACTGTCTGCTACAAGACTTAGCAGGCGTGGCTGTTTCTGTTCTAGCTGCTCTAGTTCTAGAGGGATGGATCCTCTCTGGACCTCAGAGGTAGAAATGGGCTGAGAAGGAATTAGAGAGGAGAAGAATGAATGCAGCTTTCAGACCTCTAATGTAACAACTTAGAAGTTTTTAGAATAGCCAAAAATTGGATTCAAGTAGAACGTGTGATAATAAAAGCAATAGTGAAATAGCTTGTGGTAGATCTACATAACAAACCACCCTACCTCCGTTCTCTCTCAATTAGATGGGTTTGTGGATCCTTCCAGGTGTGGAGAACAAATAGGTACTCAGAAATAGCCATCCAGGTCTTTGAGGCTCACAGAAATTTAATAACTCCCACAAAGGATCCAAATGCTTATCTCAGTTTCCAAACATGTGCCTTTACATTTGGAAAAAGACTTAAGTTCTGATCCAACATGGTGGGTTCATGACTTTTAGTCCTTGAAAGACTTAGTCCTTGAGATCTTTGGATCTCAGCAGCAACACTCAGCCAATACTCTCCAAGTATCTGGCTGAAAACAACCTGAGCACAGAATTTGAAGCATTTATGAGGCTGGAGACAGATTTTGTCTACTGCTTCAACTTCTCCATGAAATAATATAACTAAGACGTCATGACCTGATGCTGTGACTATTTTAAGCATTCAGGCTGCAAAATCCCTTTTCCTAAGGAGAAGATCCTCCCAGTAGGACTGCCAAAAGGACCTTTCCTTATCAGATCAAATTAAGCCAAAAAGTATAAATAAAACACTTGTACATTCCCAGGTTTATAGATGAACTTTTTGATAGAATTCCAAGCTTGTTTACATTTAGAACCATAGCTACTTTTCATGCCTGTGGCCTAGTCAGGTTTTTTTTAAAAAAATAAATAAATAAAATATCAGGAGATCCTGCAGTGCAAATCTTAGCAAGGGAGAAGGAGGCAAGATCAGAAAAGAAATCAGAAGGATGGGGGGCAAGGGTCCTGAAACAGCCAAGTCCCAGACAGCTGAAAATAAGAGCAGATTTGCCTTTGTTTACATTGCCAAAGGGGAAAAATTAACTTGATGGAAAGAGTAATTAAGCATTTCTTTTTCCATCATGGTCCAAGCCGGCTTCATATCCAGATGTTCCTTTTTACATTGTGATGATTTTTTTGAGTCCCTGAGTTAAAGACGGCCAGTGGGGCATTGGTGCATACTTATTGTATAAGTACACAGTAAAAATCTCAGTGAGAACTTTCCAACTCAGGTAGGTGGATAATGGGGGAATAGTAGGAACATTTACAGAGAAGTATCGGCAACAGAGATAATTTGAACAAATCAGCGGTTTAGTATTGTAAACTATTTCAGAGACATTATCTGGCTTAACACCCTTGAGTTCCTAGGTGTTGAAACCGGGATTGTGTAAGGCAAATGGATTTCCCTGGAGTTATAAAGCTTGTAGTTCCAAATTCTGATTCACAATTCCTAGATTCTATCATACTGATCGATTTTCTCCTTTGCTGGTATTTTCAGTAACAACTTGCAGAAGAATGTCACCTCCAATGTAGGAATGAGCTATTTTATACAAGCTTACTGTTTGAAATTTGGTTTGTTATAGAAACCAATTTAGTTGTACAGGATGGTAGTTTTCCCAGCCAAGCTTCAAAGACTGTTAGCACAGGTTGAATATCCCTATTTGAAAATGTAGCACTCTGGCCCCAAGCATTTTGAAGAAGGAATATCAACCTGTACCTGGTTTCCACAACTCTGGAAATGATTGGCCAACTTTGAGTGGGGGTTAATGAGAGCATAATGAAGACAAAGGAACAACTATAGCTCAGTTGGGCCTCCCAACAAAAAGTACAATGTCCTGTCTGTGGGCCCGGTTTTCTTTCAGGTAGATACAGTGTAGCCTTATATAGTTAGCCTCACTGAGACCAAGCACTGTTCAGATCATCAACATCTGAATACTCTGGGAATATATTGCAGGATGTATTTTTCATATATAAAAGAATAGCCACTACAAAATTTTAATCAGACCATAATTGACTGCAGAGGCTCATTTTTTGTAGATAGGCACACTATTCCGATAGAAGAAAAATTACTTTGTCCTAATTACTTCACAAAATAAGCCAGAGATTCTAATGAGCAGGCCAGGATAAATATTTTGCTTGACATAATCAAATTAGTTTATAAGAATCAAAGGAAAGCTAGGTGATTTTATTTCTATGCAACTTTTGCATCAAGCTCTGGTACTCATATGCAGATATTTACACATTACAGAGGAAGAATATTTGATGTGTAGGTCTTTGTGTCCATCTTTTGGTCAGACCCATTAGAACTTTTACACCAACGTGACCTTCTGTCGCCACCGCAGATAGTAGTCAGGGGCTACCTCTCTTACTAGATGCATTTTGTAGACCTCCCGGCTTAAAACTATCTTCCAAGATAATTAATCACCCATTCAGTTTTATACTTTATATTCACCTCCAGTTTTGGTGCACAATGTTTTTGCAAGCTGGACTTTCCTTTTCATTTACTTAACACATCCTTCTATCTGTTGACTATTTCCTCAAGACAAATCTTCCTTAAGAATTCAAAATTTGCCATCATTGATGAATTCATCCATCAAAGCTCAGCAGCTAACTCCTCAAAAATAGTCTGGAAAATCTTTTGTAGAATGGCAGTGTCACTGGCATTGAGACATAGATTTTTATACTTATTTTTAACCTTGATGGGGTCATGGATCCCTAATGAGAATATGATGGAAGCTATCTCCCCCTGCAAAGAAAAATATATGAATATATATGCACTTTTTTTTTTTTTGCAAATGTTTGCAGATTTACCTAGGAGTTTACCCAGCGATCTCTTAGGGTTAAGAACTTTTGTTCACAAGGATTTGCGGATTCCTAGAATATCAGGGATATCCTAGGGTTAAGAACTTTTGTTCTAAAGAGATGTCTTAGAGATCATATTTATTGTGATTTAACGTTTCGGTATTTTTTATTAAAAATTCAATAGTTTCATCTTTGTCTTCACAGCTTAAATCCACACCTGTACTAGTCTGTGTAGATACGTGTAATTAACTGCATGAAAGGTGACCTACTTTTGTGAGATTTCTGTTTTATGGGTTTTTCAATTTATTATAATCTATTTAAATATTTCTTTAAAGCTTTTTTCAACTTTCTAAATGCACTTTTTTTAAATTTATGAAAGTGTTTCTTTTTTATTCTTGTTAATCTCAAAAGCACATCTATCTATAGACCTTTGGCTTGAATATTTGATTTAATATTTGCATTTGAAAAAATTCTTTAAACATGACATCGACCTTAAAGATTCTGAAAGTCAGAATCTGAATATAATTTTAATTCCAGTCCTCTGCTATTAAAATAACATTGACTGAATCTCAGAATTAGGTAATAACTGTTTTATATTTTTTGAACATTACCAAATGGTAATTTTTAGAATTAAATAAAATGCAAATCCAATATGCAACTACAATTTTCATGGTAGTTTATAGAACTTACATTGAAATAGCAAGCTCTTTTAGTGACCATATATATACACACTGGTGTCATAGTCCATTTAGGCTGGTAAAAGAAAACACCATAAATTGAGTGGCCTATAAACAATAGAAATTTATTTCTCACAGTTCTGGAGGCTTCAAAGTCCAAGACCAAGGCACTAGCAGCTTTGGTGTCTGGTGAGGGCCCACTTTCTGGTTCATAGATGGTGCTTCTAGCTGTATCCTCACATGGTAGAAAGGGCAATGGAGTTCTCCGGGCCCTTTTTATAAAAAGGCACTAATCCCAATTATGAGGGCTCCACTTTCATGACCCACTCACCTTCCAAAGGCCCCACACTTCCTAATGCTATCACCTTGGGGGGTAGAATGTCAGCATATGAATTTTAAGGGGGGACACACACATTCAGACCATAACAACTAGATGTATTTTCGCTGTCTGTCATTATGAATAATGATTTCATATGCACATACAGTGCAGCTTTCCTCACCTCCCTAAGCAGAAAAACTGCACTGCTATTTCAAATTGAAACAACTAATAAGCATGATGTAACAGGACTTACAATTTAAAACATATAGGATCGAATCCAGCCTTGCTAAAGTTTATGAGACTGGAAATTCAGATGGCCCTAGTAATAGAGTAACTTCAGTGGAAGCAATCTTCCATAGCTACCTGTTACCTGGTTATTTATGAATGCTGTCATGAGCTTATATAGCACATTTCCTCCTGCTTTTATTGATATGTGTAGAGATAGAACCATTTCTGGAGAAGGGTGTCACATAAGAGGGAGTCAAGCTTGTGGGTTTGGTGATGGGTCATATTGATATAAAATCCTTGTATCATATAAAGACATATGTATTTGTATACACACATAGACTATACTAAAAGGGCCCATTTCTAAGATGCATATTATTGCATATACTTTATTTCTAATATCAGAACACATCTTAGAAAAATTTATTATTATAGTTCATCTGGCAACATTTTTTCTTATACAAAGTAATAGTGCAAATAACAATTGATGGTTCTTAGGTTCCATGAAATGCATTATAGAGAAACAGGATTATACAGAAGGTGCCTTTACTATTAAAGCAACTCCCCCAAGAAAATTGAAATGAAAGAGGCAATTTATTTCCTAATGATACACATTTTAGTGGCAAAACAGGTATTATCCAATGATTAAATCTTTAAATGCTTTCACACATCTTATGTGAATCATTAGAACATAAACTTATAAAATCAATGTAAATAACCTTTTTAAAAGATATTTCTTATGTAATATTTAGTACAGAAGCATAATTTTTATGTAAATTAGAAAGAATAATGAAGTATTATTCAATGTAATAATGAATAAATTTTAACTATATGCAAAATCTTGAATAATCCTAAAACTTTAATGTTGAGAGAAATGACTATTGTACAAGACTAAGTATGGAATAATACCATTTTTTATAAACAAGTAAAGCTAAAACACTATTGAATTTAAAATTTAGCCTGATCCAGATAGTACCTTTTTCAGTCATTGTTTATTTTCAGTGTTGATGTAGAAAAAAGTATTCAAAGAATTTTTTCTGGCAATCCACATCTTAGCTCCAAAATTAAAAGGGCATATTTTAATGGGAGCTGCTTTAAAACAATTTGACATGAGTGAGATAACAGTTTGGAAAATGTGTCTGTGCTCGGTTTTGCTTCCAAATTTGGACTTTTAGACTTATTGTCAGTCTCAGAAAGAAGTAAGAAGCAATGCAGATAATTAAACATTTGCCTTGGGGGAATTATTTGCAGTTAATTAAAACCACATACTTCGGGTGTATACTTGCTTCACTGGTTATTAAAATTGAATCATATGTTAACTACCCAGGTTTCTCACTTGTCCATCAAATGTTGCTTGTGGCAGGTTCAAGTAAAAAAACTTTCTCACAATATTCCAAACCATATTGTTTAAAGCTATCTCCCAGTTTTCAAAAGGGGAGGGAGAGAGAGAAAGAGGAGGGAGAAGGCAAAAAAGAAAGAATGATGTATTTTAGACTTCATCTGATTCAGCTCTGTTAGGGAGTTAAAACTCAACTGAGAGATACAAACTCAGTAGAAAACTCATTTGTGAGTAACAGAAGTGTTGGTTTACCATCCCAGCTTCCTCCCTGGCCACATGCTTATAAGATTAGCTCATGGCCTTTTAGATTATCTTCACATTACTTCCCTTTTAGCTACATGAAAAATATCTACTAGATGTAAACTCCACGAGGGCAGAGATTTGGTATTTAGTTTCCTATTGGCTTCCCAGCATCAAGAACAGTGTCGTGTGGCATATACTTGGCTCTTAATAAATATTTTTTTAAATGAATGAAAGACCTATTTTCTGTCTTCCTGCTGGTCCAGTCACAGGCTCTTATCTGATGCTTCTTTTAAAGAGCTTCCAGAGGGGCCTCAAACATTCAAAGCTGGCCCTTTCTAGCTTTGCAGTAGTCCATAGTCACAGAATCCTTTTAGCTGTGTTATTTCCTGTAAAGTATATCCTATAATAAAAAAAGATGAATGTATGCTGATTTCACATTTGAATGTGCTATGCAAGGGAGGAAATGACATTGCACAGAACAGAAGGTCTGCATTCCCTCGTTGCTGTTACTCTACTGGTACAGTTCCTGAGGAAGATGAACTTAATTACCTCTGGATTTCAAGACTCTATATCTGACTTTTTCGACGGCTCGAGACTCCCATATGTGAACCACCATAGTAATGAAAGCATTAAGAACATTAAAATTAGATGTTCCTTTAATCTTCTGTATTTTGCTGCCTTTCATATCCTTTCCTATAATTCTAAGACTTTCTCCAATGCATAAAGACTGCTTCTATTTTCTTCTGTGCTGCAAAAAGTCCCAACTATTTCTCTACCTTTGTAAGCTTTGTGCAGAGATATGCAGTACTATAAGAAAAGCTTATTTATTAATGAAAATATTAAAGTATTTGAGTGGTTATTTAAAAAAAGTACTGAATTCTGTTTTCCCCAAACATAAATTTGTCGTTAGCCTTGGAAACTGCTCTATTTCCTAGTTAAAAATGCTGACTACAGGTTTTGCTTGTTTGCTGCCAGATTCTGCAAAGGATGACAATATTGCAAAAGACAATGAAGTAACAGATCATTCTGCATGTGACCAAGATCATTCCAATGGTAAGTTATAAAATCCTTTATTAGTTTTCCCACACCCTGCTGGGGAATATGTGTTGTAAAAAAAACAGATTTGAGTTCTTCTGAGAACAAAAGTAGAATTTTGATAATATTTTATTAGCAATGAATACCAGCAGATTGGTAGCTGCCCTCTTTAGATGGGGCTTTTGATCTCCACGGTCCTCATCACTCATTTTTATAAAAACCTGGCTTGATTTATTCTGTTTATTGTTTCATGCCTGAATTCTATAAGCATTGGGTTTGCAGCTACTGAAATGAATGTGTGATAACAATTAGAACAAGTATTCTCATTGGAGAATATGAAGATTAAGTCCAGGAGATTAAATCTACATATCCGTAGAATACCAAGAAGAGATAATAGAATAGAAATGAAACAATCTTTGGAAAATAACAGAAAAAAAAAGGTTTCCTAATGCAAACCAGTTCCCCAGTTCAAAACATGAGAGTACACATTATAGCTATAGGCAAAGATAATGGGAACTCAAATGAGAACAGACACCTATAGCCTCATGGACTATTTGAAGATAAGTGGTAAAGAAAGGCTTTTTAAGCATATAACAAAGTCAAAATCAGGTTGTAAGCAAAATCACCAAAATCAGATTAGCCTTAGCCATCTTCTTTCACAACTCTGAACACAAGAAAATGGAATACTATTTCCAGAGCTCTAAAAGATATAGTTTCTATATTTAGTGAAGTTATTATTCATGCATGAAGTTAAGAGTAATACTTTCTCAGGAATACAAAGATTAAGAAAATATACCACTTAAGTATCCTTTATTAACAAACTAACAGAAGGCCTGAGCAAAAATAATAAATATAAAAAAGGAAGGCAAAATTCAAGACTGAGAAAGGTATAGTTGGAAAAGACTATATGGTAAGAGACTAATTGAATGTATGGAAATGTTGAAATAATAAAATAATTTTGAAATAACAGTTCAAAATTAGTGTCAAAATATCTTACCTAAATAAGTGTTTTTAACTTCAAAATCTATAGTATTTGTTGTTTAAAATTGATCAAGTTAAAAGAGATACCTGTTTTCTATAATAGAAGTCTAAATAATTTAGGACATTTCTCTCACTGAAGACACCTAGACAAAAATATATATTTATATTATATATTATACATATTTATATTGTATACCACATTATATATTACATATTATTATATAGTATATAAAGAGAAAGAGAGAAGCTGTTTAAAGGTATCAGTGAGCTAATAAGATCATGAAGAATTGGCAAGCTAAGTTCTGGGAGAAAATGAATCTCCAATATGGGAGCACAGAATTTAAAACTATTTTTAATCTTATGGCATATGCTGATTCCCCAAAAAGTATCTGGAGTCCCATTTTTAAAAAAGGCAAGGTACCCTGATAAATCCTCTGTGTTTTAGGTTGAAACCCTAAAGATATGTAGCCTAGCAGGAAAAATGAACCAGCAACAGATCAGCCTCCTGAAAGACCAATGCCCAATTTTGAATCACCTCAATCTCTAAATTAAATTAAGGCCAGCCCAGATTGCTAGTCCCCACAGGCACCTAAGAAAATAAATGTAAAATATTTCTGGAGGCAAAATGGAATGCCGTAGGCTTCAACATATTTATATAAGTAATTTGCAAAATATAATCTCCAGCACACAAGTATAAAAAATAGCAAGAAAAAAATGAGGAAACAAGGTGACATAAAAAACAAAACAGACAAGAGAAGTAAGCTCATATGAGCTGAAAATATTAGAGTTATAAATATAAAACATAAAATAATCATGCTGAGTATTGTACAATGGGATAAAGATAAGATTAAAAATTTAGCTGAGAACTAGAAATTCAAAACAAAAAAATTTAAAGGAAAGAAAGTCTAGAAGTAAAAGATGCTATCCTTAGAAGTTAAGAATTCAATGAATGGATTTATGGTTTAACAACATATTAGACACAGGTAAAAGAATTGTGAACTAGAATATATTCAAAATAACAGCAGTAGGGAAAAAAGGGATGGCAAACACTAAGGAAAGAGAATAGATATTGAGAATCTAATTACAAAGTCTATCACAAGTAATTGTTGTCCCAGATAGGAAAGACAAAAAGAATTGGACAGAAGCAATATTTGAAGAAATTATGGTGAAAAATGGCCTACATTGATGAAGGACAGGAAGCCAAGTATTCCAAAAAGCCTTTGAAGTCCTAGAAGAATGAATAAAAATAAATCCACAACAAGGCCCCTTCACAGTAAAACTGCTAAAAGCCAAAGGTAAACAGAACACCTAAAAAGCAATCTTTAAACACTTGGACTGATAACTAATTTTTCAGTAGATGTAATGGAAATAAAAAGACAATACAACAAAATGGCTGTGGATCAATAATTCTAAACCCAGGGGAAAATTATGCTTCAAAAGTAAACGTTAATTAAGGAAATTTTGGACAAAAAAATAGGCATCGCCAGAGAAAGAAAAAAGTTCATCACCAGAGAATTCTGTTGTTCTGTAGAAAGATATTAATCCCAGATAGAAGGTCAAAGATAAAGGAAGGAGTTAAGAACAAGGTAAATGGTAATTAGATAAGTCTAAATGAATATTGATGGTATAAATCAATAATAATAATGCCTTGTGGGAGTTAAGATATACATAATGTTAAAATCTACCATAATAATGGCATTTATTGGGATGAGATAAATCAAAGTGTTCTAATGTTTTTATGCTAACATGGAAAGTAAACGTACTAATTAGTGTTGAAGTTGTGTAAGTCTCAGTGATGCCTGAGAGTCGGGCAACGATGAGCCCTATGATTGACTTCCTGGAGAGAGAGCTTCCGGGCCGTGGCGCAGAGAGGAGGAACCCAGGCAGAGCCCAGTGGACTTCCCAAACTGAGAAGATAGAGCTGAGAGTCCTAGGAGGCCAAGGTAGCTAGAGTTTGCAAGGCAGAGTTCTGAAGAGGAATCCACAAAAGGAATGTTCTAAAAGACCCCTCAAGTCTTCAGCTCAGTACTGATCAGTTTATGCATGAGAAGAAACGACCCAAGACTGGGATAAGAACACTAAAAGATCTGAAAGAGTAATATCTGGAGCTTACACAAGGCTGGAAGGGGAGTGCCTGTTCCCACTAGCCAGCCTGGAAAACCTGAAAGTTCATCAAACACTCAGAATGTTTTGCTCTTCAGTAGTGGAGCAAAACAGGCAGTAGATTCAATGCTGTTCTTGTCCTCCCCAGCACAGCTTCAACACGAGTTGAAATCTCTGACAGTGAATGTAGGAAGGAGAGACAGAAAAAATAAAGTAAAAAATGGCTAACATTTTTTACTAATTTGACGAAATTATCAACCCTCATATCTCAGTTTTATGACCCTCAAGCACAAGAAACATAGAGAATTATACCTAAGCTTATAATCAATTTGCTCAACACCAGCAATAAAGAGAAAAGCCTCAAAAATGATCAGAGAAATGGCAAATTATTTACAGAAGAACAAAGAATGAAGCAAATGTCTTGTCAGAAACTACAAGCTACAATCAGGTGCAAAAACTATAGATGAATTTCATACTTGTAATGTTAAACAAGATATGAAAGCATACATGTTGTATAATTTCATTCATATCAAGATTTAAAAGCAGGAAAAATAATTTATGTTTAGAAAGGCATGTTTCGCTGGGAAAACAATAAAGAAAATCTAGGTAGTGATTCCTATGACAGGTGTTCGTTGATTGAACTTCAGTGAATGGGGAGGAGGCACTGCCTGGGAGGGGACCAAAAGGGGGCTTCCAGGATGGATGGTAACTATAGAAATACATCATTTTTGTCTTTGCTTATCGTTATTTAATTGATCTCTGTATTTTAGTGTGCTTTTCTATAGATATCTTACAATTTTATAAAATGGTTAGAAGAGAAACAAAGAAAAAGGGAGAAAATGAAGAAAGGAAGTAGGGACACAAGGAAGTACCAATGACAGGGGTTATAAACAAGGTTATGGTGAAGCAGAGAGAGTTGCACATAAGGCCAAATTCCATAGAGACAACTCAAAAACTAAAAATCCTACTGTGTTTTGGGTCCCGTCAATGTAAGTTAGCTTTTAGAATATCTTTGAAAAATTGTATAATAACCACAAATAGAATTAAATCACAGTGGATTAAAGGAAGATTTCTAAATTTCCCAAAAAGATTATATTAAACATGAGAGTGTATTCAACAACGCAAATAATAATTTTTAAAAAGCTAACAGCATAAAAGCAGAATGTGCCAAACAAGATGACAGAAACACAAGCAAATAGTTATTAAAGTAACCTAATTACACTTATTGTCATAAGTGTAAAACCCATGATGATTGAGTTAAATTCAATAAAAATATAAATTGAGAGAAGGATACATTTGGGAAGTGAACATCAAAGAAAAAATATATGAAAAACTACTTTAGAATCTCTCCAGTCAGAATACTAGCAAAGTGTCTCAAGTGAGAAAGAGTTGGTCATTTTATATTGATAAAAATTTAAATCTCTGATTAAATATAATAGTGATGGGTCTTTATGTGTCAGATGGCATGGCAGTATACAGTACAAATAAAAACCCATTGGAAATGCAATTGGGAGTTCACAGATACAATATTATCAGTCAATGACAGAACAAATATACTAAAAATGACGGGAATGTTTGAAAAATGTGATTAACAGCATAGTCCTGTTATAGGAACAGACAGACTGATCAATGACAGAGACCGAAGCGTTTAGAAATAGACCCAAGTAGATCTGGGAGTTCAGTACCTATTCCAGCTGACATTTCTGGCTGACAGATGACTCAATAAATGGCATTAAGACAACTAGTTGGCCATTTGGAAAAATAAGCTGAATCCCAAACTCATTCTTTACACCAACGTAAATTCCAGAAGGAACAAAGATGAAACATAAAAATGAAACTATAAAAATACTAGAGTAAAAGAACCAAAGGTTATTATTCAGCACTAAAAGGAAATGAACTATCAAACCATGAAAAGACACATAGGAAACTTAAATGCATATTACTAAGTGAAGAAAGCCAATCTGGAAAGGCTACAAACTATGTAATTGCAAAGATATGAAATTCTGAAAAAGGCAAAACTATGGAGACAGTGAAAAAAATAGTGGTTGCTAGGGGTTGAGGTGGGATGAAGGGATAAACAGGAGGAACACAGGATTGTTAGGGCAGTGAAAATATTCTGTATGACACTCAGCAGGGGATTCATGTTCTTATAACATTTGTCCAAATCCATAGAATGTACAGCTCCAAGAGTGAACCCTAATGTACACGTTGTGGACTTTGGTAGGGGTTATATGGGACATCCCTGTACCTCCTCTCAATTTTGCTGTGAACCTAAAAAACTGCTCCAAAAAATAATGTCTTTCTAAAAACAAAATGAAAGAAAGGGTTGTTTTAAAAAAGGAAAAAAGGTACTACTTTTTGAACTATAAATACGTACTTGCAGACACACGATTGTATGCATATATGTTATAGAATATACACATATGTATATATCTGTAATAATGTATGCATATGTCAGCATATATCATGAAAGAGGAAAATGACTAACTTAGAGCATATGAATTTTGACACAAAGGTTAAAATCAAATTCTAAAGAAAAAATAGTGGGAAAAATATTCTCACATAAATGACAAAGCTAATTTTCTTATTTGAAAAAAAGGCTTCTTGAATCAATAAGAGAAAAAATAAACAACTCAAGAAAACGGTCAAAGGACTCAATTATAATTCACAAAAAGAAAAATTACAGACTATATAAAGATGAAGAGATACACTATCTCCTTATTACTTAGAGAGATGCAAATAAAATAGCAGTGAAGTAGCTTCTCTTTGAGAATATCAGGTAAGTTTAAGTAGAATTGAAAATACACAAAATTAGTGGGAATAGGGTTTCCAAACACACTCACTCAGTATTGGTGGAGACTGAAGGGCACAACCTTCTCATTAGCAATTTTGGCAAAACCTGATAAAAGGTAAAATGCTCATACTTTGATGGAAAAATTATGCTTCACAGATTTATCCTAAAGTAACACCCACTCAGAGTATGGAGATATTTCTTCACTAACATGTTCATTACAATATTTTGTGTTTAATGGCAAAGAATAATTGAAAACGTCTGAAAGTTCATCTATAACATGTAATATCATGGATCTTTTCAAAATAAGATTTATGAACAAATTGTAATGATAGTGGATAATGCTTATTAAAACATGGAACAAAAAATCAGGAATCAAAGTGTAAATATATTTTGATGTCAGAATTTATTAACATATGTTCATGTGTATCTATGTGTGTATATACACACACATATATATACAAACAAGATAATAAAATTCACACTAGTATAGATTTAACTCTTGCTCTTAATCTGGGGTATTTTTAGACATTGTAAAGTTTTGAATATTAGTAGCAATCAAGCTGCAAATTTAACAAAAAGATACACTATCGATTATCTCTTAAAAATAAGCATCAAAGATACAAAGTCTTTGTTCTTCGGAAAATCTGAGCATCTGATCATCTGCAAGCAATAAAACTATATGGTTGCTGCCATTGTTCAAAAACAGTCCATTTACAAAGTGAGTTTAGGTTTATCCCCTAGAAATACTTAATTCCAGACTGATGTCCCCAGACCAATTTTTATGCAAATTAATTAAAGCTAAAGCATTAGCTTGAGCCAAACTTAATTACTAAGGCTCCAAGAAACAATCATGTGATCTCTTTCTAAAGAATGGATTTTTGGATTATCTATTGTAATGGTCCCCCTCCCATCAGTATGGATGGCTGGGTCCACTGTATGAAAAATATATACATAAACTGTGGAATTCTTTGTGTTCTTTTGTTTCCTCTGCAGGAGGGATTAGGGCAGAGGACAGCGGGGGAAATTCAACTAGTCTGAATGTGGAGAGGCAAACATAAAGCTTGCCCCCACGGGGCCAAGTAAGCAAGCTGGAAGGAATAATGTCTAAGGCGAAAGGCAGATGGGCTGGAGTCCCCTAGAGTTGTCACTAACACACAACAGGCTGGGTGCAGGGCAAGGAGCTCGCACACTCCTTGTCTTCGTGTAATATGCCAAATCCTGGCTCATTTTCAAAGTTGGGCACCTTGTTTCTTCTCCTATTTTTTATGAACTTTAGGGAAATGGGAAAGAGAAAAATATATGTATTTCTATTTCAAGAAAAGATGACCAAAATATGTAAATCACGCAGGTGAAATAAATTGGGAGCAGAGACAAGTTTGGAGGTCAGGGGAGAAGAATATTCCAAGAAAGATTTGAAATAGGCTTTTATCCTCAAAGTGAAGTGTCAGGATAAAAAAGTCACTGAAATTTTGTGGTATTCATCAACAGCCTTAAATTGCCACCTCAAGCTGTCCCACCTTAGCAGCAGTGCCTCTGTTCAACTGTGATCTTCTCATGGCTGATTGAATTCCTCTAAAAATTTATCAAGTGGAGCACTGGGATCAGAGGACACAAAGGAATACAAATTGGCTGCTCCTACTCTCTGGATGCTCTACTCTTTCCTGTCACCACACAGACAAAAAGCTCAATCACAAATAAGAGTTAAAGGTTCCAGCAATGACGTGGCACAATGATTAGGGGTGATGGTTAGTTCCCAGTGTAAACAGCAATAAAGAATGAGGCTCACTCAACTAGCAGTAAAGGTTCCCTCTCAATACCATTCACTTAATAAACAAACGTCAATATTGCCGGAAATTATACCAGAAGACATAGGAACCTAGAAGTTGATGAAATTAAAGTCCAAAGAAGTTGTGACTTGCCTACCCAAAACTTTCAGTTATTTTTATGTGCATTTCAGGGTTCTTCTGCAACAAATATAGTACATGCAGTGCTTAGTAGCATAAGGCTCTTAACGTTGTTCTTAAAAGATGCAAAAGAAAGTTATAGTCCTTAATGACTGTTTACAAATTCTGGTGTATAGATAATAGGGAGCCAATTAAATAGACATTTATTGATCACTTGCTATTAAAGGTGCTAGGAAGGGCAATATGAATAAAACAAAATTTCTCTCTTCACAATGGTCATGATCTGGTAAAAGAGACAAACCCAAATAGAACTGTATTACAGTGTGATAAAGATAATAATAAATAGATGAATGAGCAAAACAACTCAATAAGCAAAGATATGAAAATTATCAATTCTGCATGGTGACTCAGAGAATCCTACACAAAAAGGTAAACTGATGGCTTAGCTTTGAAAGATGAGGAGAATTTTACTTATGGAGGAAAGGAGAAAAAAGGTATTTCAGCCGTTAGAAACACAGGCTAACTAAGAACAAAGACAAGAAATAAAGTAATATGTTTAAAAAAATGATGATTAGGTTGGTATATAGAGAACACAGAGAATAATATGTGATTTGGCCAAAAGACAAAAAAGAGGGATATTTCAACAGAAAAGAGTTACTCAACAATTTCTCAAGCATTTCTAGAGTTCAAGTAGAGACTGAGACAAAGTATTAATAATTGGATTTCGTTAGATATATACAACACACACCTTTTAGCCAGAATTTTTTTCTTTTAGGATATCGCTAAGAGCATTTTTCTCTATTCTGTGAATTGTTTCATTATAATTATTAAATTATAGAATATGCAATTGTTATAAAATATATAAAATGCAGGTTAGGAAAAAAATACTATAAAATCTCACCTACTGTTCGAAGATAATCAGTGTTAACATTTGAGATACCTTTTAGTTCTTGCCCTACTAATAGAAATATGTATAAGAACATGTGTACTCTGTGTGTAATTAAAAAAAAATGAAATTCCATTGTACCTTCTGCAATCTTTTTCAACCTCATAATACGTTATTCAGTTGTTGCCATCACATAGATAAAATGCTGCTGCTTAGACTTCCTATAATCTTTGGATTAGAAATTTTATTGATATTTTCTGTTCTCTGTATTTATCATCATCCCATGCTACATTTTGCTCACTACCTTTTATTTCTTAGTGAACTTTCAATTCAAGAGTTTGATATCTAAAACATTGATTTGCTTAGGTATAGTGTTTATTCTTTTTTGTGACATCCATTGAAGATGTCACTGTGTTTTTAGGCTTGTAGTTTTTTTATTGTCTCAATTTCCTGTTCATTCAATTCATCTTTTCATTTCTTTATTCTTCGGTTCTTATTTTTTATTGTAAATCCAACCATACTTTCTATATATTTTATTTTTCCAAATGTATCTTTTATAAAAGTGTTTTCCCTTGGCATAATTATATTATGTTTTAATGTTTCAAGTCCCCTCTTTGTTTGAATTGCTAGAAATAGCTATATAGGCAAGACATTTTCCAGGAGATAAATGTTTACTTCACGTCCTACGTGATTCAGAACAAAACTTTTCTCTCCATACACCATTCTAATGTCCATCCAGTATTTATCTACAGCAGATATGGAATGTAAAACCTGTGGCTCTGGTTTTATCAGAAATGGGGTTGATGTCTTCCCATCTCATTTTGTTAAGTTGATTTTATAAACTTGATTTTAGTATTTGACATTTATCCTTGTTAAATTTCATCTTATTTCATTTAGTCTATTGAGAGTATTTCAGCCTTGCTTTTGCTGTTCATTATTTATTCCTCTCATTTTCCTGTCATCTAAAAATCTGCTCAAAGTGATTTTTTTTCCAACAAGTCGGAACTCTGTTTCACATCTTACTAGAAAGAATTTTTTCCACCCATTACACTTACGTTCCTGCAATTATCTTCATTTTGAGAACAAGCACTGCGTCAATTAAGATACAGTTCCTTAACATATTTGAGATATACTGTTAGCACCTGAGATATCCACCATTTAGTGACACTCAGTACACTGTAGAATGAATGACCAGTAATGTAGTCATCATCACTCTGTGTAGTACCCAAAGGTGACAAGGATGGAAACCGGCTTTGGGGGAAAACTTTGCATTGCTTTCTACTCCATATTAAAGAATTTTGTGACCGGTCATAGCATGATATATTCTAAAAAATAAAGGGCCCTAATGGACTCCTTATACATTTCTGACAGAAGTGTAAAATGGAACACCTTCTTTAGAACAGTTTTGCAGGATCTAGTAAAGCTACATGTATGTGTTTCTTATTACTTAGCAATTTCACTTCTGAGTTCAACCCAAGTGATTTAAGTATGTATGTCCACCAAAAGACATATACAAGATTGTTTTTATCAGTATTATTCATAATTGCCCCAAATTGAAAAAATTCAACACTCATATGACATCATATATTCAGACAGTAGAATAGTATATATGAAAAAGAATTAACAATTGATGCATATAGCAACTGGAGTTAATCTTACAGACAACAGGGATAAAACAACTGAGATAGAAAAGATCATATACTATATGGTCTGCTTATATGAATTTCAAAAGCAGAAACTGGTACCAGTCATTTGGGGGCAACAGGCAGGAGGCACTGGAACAAGAAATATTCTTGATCTTACTACACAAGAAGATACATGTGTATATGTAAAGAGTCATCAAGCTATACACTATTTATAAATTTTACTATATGTGAGTAGACCTCACTTTAGAAACTAAGAGGCAAAATAAAGGTATTTCCAGGCAAACAGAAGGAGGAGTTTATAGTCAGATAGAGCTAGTTATGAATTTTGAAAACAGAATGGGGATCACAATGATTACAAAGCTAATGTGATTATTAGAGATAATAGATGTAAAGTGTCAAAGCAAAGTCTGGCATTTTTATGGGATCAATAATTTGCAGATACATTTACATCTTCTAGGCTAGTGCTTCTCAAACTTTAATGTAAGTACAAATCACGTGAACATCTTGTTAAAAGGCAGATTCTGATTCTGTAGGTCTGGGATGAGGCCTCAAATTTCACATTTCTGAAAATCTCCCAGGTAATTCCAATGTTGCTTGTCCATGGGCCATGCTTTGAGAAGCAATGGGGAAGAATGGGGATGAATGGGGTTAATCAGCAGGAGAAGGATATTGTTCAAATTCATATTTTAAAAAGATCTTTCTGCTAGCAATCAATAAAATAGATTACAGGAGAAGAGAATGAAAAATCCAAGAAACAGATAATACATCCCTGGAATAAGGAAAGGTGAACAGAGTATGAGAAGTAGGAAAGGAGAACTATTTTTCAGAATTATCAAGACTTGGCATTTCATTGAACTTTAGAAGTGATGAAAGAAAGTCATCAAAACAGCTTGAGGTTTCCACCTCCAATTATCAGATAAATATGCCTTATTATTTTATCAGATCCTTTTGATTAAAATGAGCTCAGGAGAAAGGGATGTCAGACAAAAAGGTTTTTCCCCATCTGGGTCAGACTAGCAGAGACTGAATCAAGGGGGGGTAATATACTGGGTGGTTTTAATATCAAAGAGGAGGCTATAAAAAGAAGGATTATATAAGTTAGCTTTGCTGCAATAACAAATACCCCCAAAAGTTTCAATGACTTTCAACAACAAAGGCTTATTGTGTCTCTGCTTGTTCCTGCTTGGTTGTGCCACGTTTTCATTCCAGTAGGAACAGGAGAGCTAGAGGAAGAATGCAATGGATCATGCAGTACCTGTCACATCTGTTCCAGTGTCATATTTTGAGCCAAATCACATGAATAGGCCTGGTGTCAATGAGGTGGAAACATACTCTTGTTCCACTGGGGCCACCGCAGGTCACATGGTCATGGACGGAGAAATCCTCTTACAGGAAGAAGTAGGGGCAAGTGGAACAATAATGCTGTCTACCACAGGGAGGTACTCAGGCAAAGAGCCCACTCTCTGCTGTGTCCCTTTTGTGCCTACAATCAACCATAACTCTGGAATTTTTTTAGTTCAACAGTTAAATATCCTGTGCACAAAATCTGTCCTAGCATGAGATAAAAATGGAAAGATTTCAATTTTCTGTTAATGAGCACTTAAATGTTTTAAGCTCAACAGGGAAGGGTAGGAGGAGAAGCCAAGGGGTGTGGAAGAAAAACCATTACTAGATAATCACCCTCAGCGTAATCAAAAGTTGGCTGAATTCTCTCCTAACCTTTGCTGTATTTAGCCTGTGTCTTAAGAAAATGGTTGGGCTGTTATGCCACCCAATTCACATGTGTTCACATTACTCCAGTTTTTAATGCTCTGTTGATGGAAGAATGAAAGTACAAGTAGTGTTTTAATTTTCTAGGCATTGTCACCATGGGAAATATTTGTGTCTTAAAAGGCAGATGTATTTAAGTCAATACAGCCTAGAAATTATTTTTAAATTTCAAAACTTCTAGGTTGTATCCTCTACCCATATCCAGTGCATTGAGATAAGCAAAATGCTAATTATGCCAATTGGTTCAAAAAAAAAGAGATATATGACTAAATTATCTGGATGTATCTCATAAAATTATTGATAGAAAACTGATGACATGAAAAATGTTATCTTTGCCCTCCACTTCAGTTCAAAACTCTTCTCTATCCCTTCATGCATGATTAAAGAAGCATGGTTTCTGAAAGTTTTGCTTTTTCAAACCAGGGATAAAGCTATGGTCATGCATATCACATCTCTCTTATTTTTCAATCACTGTTTTTAACAGGACAAGAGAATGATTCAATGAAGAATGAAATAAAAATTGAGACAGAGTCCCAGAGCTCATATATGGATACAGAAGGTACTGAAACCAGAATATATTGTTATCAGAGAATGAGATGAAACTGTGAACCATGACTTCTATATATGCTTGTGCGTGTGTGTTTTAGGCAATGATGACTGGAGGATCACAACAGCGTTCTATTTTGTGTGCCTGTTGAAACCTGGAGGGAAAAAAAAGAACTTACACTTTCTCTGCTATAGTCATTGTTCTCTTTTCAGTGATTCCAACTAAAATATCCCTGAGTATCCTTCTGTCTCGTTCTATTTAGAACTTTCATCAAACCATGAAGATGCCACAATTGTGGATCAACCGGAAGTGATTCCACTAACAGATGACCAAGAAGAAGAAGAAAATGAAAAAGGTAGGACTGCTCTTAAATTAGCCCATCAAGAATAGAGAATTTCTTTGGATTCCTGCCTATAATTCAACTATCAAAGTTATCCCCCTTGCAATTGTAGTTTGTAAAGGGGAGAAATAAACAATTCTTTTATCCTTAACCTACTTTTGAAAATAGAATAAAATCTAGAATTAGCAACAGATAATACTTGGAATACTTTTTTTCCCCTCCAAATAGCTGTAGCATGAAGATACTTTTGTTACTCATTTAGATTCAATTTAAATGTTAAAAATTAAAGTATTGAGAAAGCCTATAAGACATAGAAATTATGGACTAGACAGATAAAGGTCATAGAAAATCTGAAATGGCTTTAAAACAAATAGATTGATCCTTTTGTATTGATTTCATTCTATCTTCCTTTATATGGTAGTGATGAAAGGAGCAATTAAGGTAAAATAGGCACATTATATGAACCTTCTAGATTGCAAGTTTCATCTGCTAATATTAGGATACAATAATATTGAATACTGTTTAAAAAATAAGTGAGCATAATAATGATTTCTGAAGACATAGGAATGAACAGTTCATAAATATTAAAGCAGCATCAGGGACAAGAAGCCAATATATTGAAGATAAAAATAATTTTTAAAAATTTAAAAACTATGATCAGAGAAATTTTGTGTTAATTGAAGAACTTAATCCAATTTTTTAATATAAAGCAATCTCTTAAAAAAATTTCATAATTTGTCTGTTACAGTATGATTTATACTGCTCTTAAATAAATATGTATTTACAAAATAGTTTCAGGGTAATAGGTTGGGAAGCCTTATTTATAGAACACAGTGATCAATTTTGTTTTCAAATTGTAACACAGACATGATCTCAATTGTAAAATCAGGTCAATAACAGCTACAGCTTCCAAATTATGAACTCTTCCCGGCAGGGGCATTGACACAGTTTAATTGCTAAACCATGTTAGTGATCCTGACACTTTTTAAAAAATTTTCTACTGCATTTGTAGCAAAATATTCTTCCACGTCGATGCCTCTAATAACCTTTTCTCTCTTGCAAATCCTACTTGAGACACATGATGCCATGTTCCTGTCAAGCCAAATAAAGGGTCTATTTGAAGTATTTTATGTATGGCAATGATAGTCGAGATTGATATAACCTATGCTCAGATTCAGATAGATGGCTTTGCTCTCTTCAATTGTAGTTCTAAAATGGAAATTATATAGTGCTATGCATGTTAGCTTAGTTTCTCTATAGCAGAAATTATTTGCTTTGTATATTGTGCCTCAAGAAATGCAAATGGGTAAAGGAACATTGAACTGGTACATTTTCCTCTTTTTAGCTTGACCTATAAGAGAAAAGCTCCCTTTCAGCACACATGGACATGCTTCCCTTCTCCCAGTGGATTCCCTAGCACTGAACAGTCCTCTACTGAAAGGTTAAATACCTGCTTTTCCTCTATTCTTTCTAGGTATGCCAATCCTCTTCTGCAAATGGTGGAATGGCATGTGGGAAAGAAGTGAGGTCAAATTCTGCAACTTGCATGTAGCAGCTTTGCAGTTGAATTTTTTTTTCATTAAAATGTGACTTTTCAAATGTGAGAGAACAGTACTGGTGCCTTGAATTAAGCACATTTTCTCTTTCTATCTTTATCATAGATAGTTCACTTGGCCCTGCCTTGAATATTCTGTTGTTTAAATTTGAAATAACTTCAAATGCATCACCTTTGTCATCTTATTCTTTGCATCAAAGTAAAAGTTAAAAGCTATTCTCACTCCAGAGGCTGAGGCAAGAGGATTACTTGAGCCCAGGAATTTGAGACTGGAGTGCACCATGATCATGCAACCCTGTCTCTAAAAAGAAGAAAAGGAAAAATAAAAAAAAAATGTTTAAGCTATTCTATTACATGTAAGAAAAATGCGCAAGGTATTAATTATCTGTAAGCAAAACCAAATGTGCATTCTATTACATTGGTATAGATATTCATTATAGCTTCAAAAATATCAATTCTCTTTTATTGTGAAAATCTTTGTAAGGAGGAAAAAAGAGGTTCATTTAAAAAAAAAAGCCAGACCAGTAAAAAATGTGTCATCATTTTCTCTCATTTTGTAGCATTTTATAAGATTAGAAAATGTAGATAATCTTCAGGATACATCTTTTATGGCTCCCAGGTGTATGGGCACAGATGTTGCAACATTAAGTTTTGAAGTTCTACCAAAATATGGATTTTGAAAAGAAGGAAAAATATTCAGCAGAAGTTCATGCTGATAAAATTACACAATAGCACAATGGACATGTCCCTGGGAGACCTGAAATACAAAAATTTCAACAGGCATAAAGCGAGGTTTCACATATGGCAGTTTTTCTCATACAGCCACACTGCCTCTTCCTAAATGAGTCCAGTTTTATGCTTTCCCAGCAGGACTTGCAGCACATATGAAATCCAGTGCAATAACATCAGTTAGGTTAATAACCAAACAGGAAAGTAGTATTGTTGGAGAGCTCCTCTAAAAAAAATGATCTCATTTTTCTTAGATGTTTTATCTCTAATTGAATTTAGAAATATTTGACATAAAATCTTAACTGTATTCACATTGTATTATATGACAAACATTGTTGTTTTATCATTACTATGTATTATACGCAAAGTTACACAGAATGCATATATTTGGTCCCAATTATTTTTCTTATATCAGTAAGTATGGTATGGAATAGTCATCCTTTATTTGTTTACCTAAGGTTGAACAAAATATTGATGGAGACTGAAGGTGTATTATGATCTAACGTTTTCTTAGAGAAAGCTGCATGGACAGCCATGCAAGTAAGGAGTAAAGTGCAAGCCAGCAACAAGTATAAATCATTATAATTCCTTCGGCTTATGTTGTAGTTCCTGATCAGCATGACCTTGAGACAAATTGTACAGAGAGCTACGGCTTTCCTGGCAATTCTTTAGCTTCTAAGAATCCCAGTTTCTAGGGTATTTATGAGGAATGTGAATTCAAAATTGCAATTATGAGGTTCTCCAATTTTATCAGTTTTCTCTGAGAAGGCCAACTCTGAAGAACCACACTCTTGATGAACTAAAGGTCATGGCATGGTAGCCAGTGGCCAGCAATACTGAAAGCTGGAATCATAGGCTTTGCCCAGTTTCATGTATTGCATTCTATTTGATAAAAATCCAGAAGTTTCTGGGATCAGGCAAAAAGATCAGCTAAATTAACTATGGTTTATATTAGGACTTACCAATAATTGGACAGCTAATTATTCCATGAAAATACCTTAAAGGGTAAGGAGGAGGAATACCTCTTAGTTCAAAGTAGGTTTTCACACAGACTGCTCATAACTGGGCTGGATTTCCATCTCTGTCTTTCTTAATCCATGTAGAAAACATCTTTCTTGCAGTTCCTCTGGCAACTGTTTCATCTTTCGGTGAACACATAATAAGTGAGCTGCTTTCTCTTCTACTCCTACCAATCAAATCCATTAGGGATTTATCTTGTCTACAAAGCACCACTACACAGCCCCTGGTGTTTTCCATTATTCATAGGCTTCTTACATTGCTGACAGGGCCCCTTCCCTTTCTCCTTGAAAAGCAGACCCACGCTAGCAATGGAGCCAGACAGAGAATCTCTAACATTTGGGCTTTCACATCTAGCCTGTGTTCTTTGCTAAAGAGAATCATAGTTCAGGCATATTTTTGATTTATGCAAAATATTATATGAACTTGCATGTTGAATAATAAGCTAACTTACTGGAACTTTCCACTGTCAGAAAGTCTTTGTATCTCATCTTTTCAAATGAGGTCAACTTTGGTAATATTGTATTCTTCACATTAGCAGCACTATTATTTAGTTTTAGGTTAGTTTTATTTCCATCCATCTATTTACATATGTATTTATCATGTATATAGTCATATGCTGCATAATGACCACATATACAACATATGTATATAACATATGTTGTATATATTGTGCATATACAATCTTATGGTTCCATAAGAATACCATATTTTTACTGTACCTTTTCTATGTTTAGATGTGTTTAGACACACAAATATTTACCATTGTGTTACAATTGCCTACACTATTCAACACAGTAAACATGCTTTACAGGTTTGTAGCCTAGGAGCAATAGGCCATAACATATAGGCTAAGTGTGTAAGTAGACTATACTTCTAGGTTTGTGTACACTCTATGTACATAAGTTTGTGTAAGTACACTCTGTGATGTTCATGCAATAACAAAATCACCTAATGATGCATTTCGTAGAATGTATCACTATCTTCCACAGACTCACTCAGTAAAAAAGAAAAAAAAGAAAAAATAATGTATCACTATTGTTAAGCAATGCATAAGTATATACGGGTTATGGATTATGGATATACAGGTATACATGTGGATTATGGTTATATTTACATATCCATAGTACACACAACATTCAGAAATAGTGAATATATCCATACAAACACACACAATTGAGGAGCACTGAAATTTCAGAACTTGTTAATATCATACAGGACACGAAAATGTATCCTTTCTTCCCACCATACAAAATTCATCAAATCTCATGTTCATTACTACAAGTTTTCTGCAAGTTAACTTCTACCTCTACAGAGGTGTAAAGTAGCCTAGGGAATAGAGAAAGTCAAAGGAGTAACAACCTCATAGAATCAGATAATCCCACAGAGTATGTTGGGCAACACTCAGCCTTTCACTGACGAAGATGACCCAGGAATCTTTTTCCTCCAACATCAAGTATTAGATAATTTTTCTTGACAGTATACTCAAGATAAAACTGCCATTTTGCCCCTTTTTCTACCTCACTGTATTCATCATTGTTAACTGACACATTTAACAGGCAGTGATAAAATACTAAGGGAGTATCGGTGCAGGGCAGTAGCCTCTAATTACATCTAAGAGTGTATCTAATATAGCTTGCCTGCTGTCATTTTGTGCCAGGGACACATACAGATGTAGATATACTTCTATTAAGATGCCTCTATTGGAAGATGTACTATCATTTTATGCATTAGGAAATTTTGTAAGAAGCTTGTTAATTTAAAATAAGACAATAATTTATCATTTAGGCTTTTTATTTTATATATATTTTAGAAAGAATTCTATTCTAAATAAGATATGGAATGTTATATTAATATATCATTTTTGAGAATGCATAAAAAGAAAATTTTTGATTAAATAAACTAGTTAAGGTATTGCTGAAACTTCATCAGATTCAAGGTCCTACTTGTATATCACTTTCAATCAGAGTAATCGATATTTATATTTTTTCAGACAGTATTTTCCCCTGTGTCAATAAAGAGTTTGATGGTTTGTACTTTAAGAGAATGCATAAAAGCTTTAAAAATCATTGACTTTTAAGTCTTTTAAGACTTAAGTCTATCTTGCTATGATGTAGATTTAGCTTACTTTTTCTTCATCTTCTTAGAGACAGTCTGATTCACCAACTCCCTACATATATCAGTATTATTTTTGGATATTTTCATACAAGTCATCGAAACCCATTCTGCAAGTTTTAGTACTTTTGTTTTTGATGTTAGCGCATACATGCGTATAGTAAATTCTGTCACCATATCCTTACCCATAAAAATTTTGTAACAATTCACTCTTAAGATGTGAAAACAGTATACTTTGTATTGTGATATTGACTGCAAACTAGTACAACCCCTATAGACAGTAGTACCGCAAAGAACTAAAAGTAGAACTACCATTTGATCCAGCAATCCCACTACTGGGTATTTACCCAAAGGAAAAAAAGACATTCTATAAAAGCAGACACCTGAACTCAAATGTTTATAGCAGCACAATTCACAATTGCAAAGATGTGGAAACAACATGATATGTTCATCAATACATGAATGAATAAAATATGGTATGTGTATACCATAGAGTACTACTCATCTACCAAAAAAAAATGGTGAACTAATACCTCTTGTATTCATCTGGACGGACCTGGAGACCATTTTTTTAAGTGAAGTATCACAAAAATGGAAAAACAAACACCACATATACTCACCACTGAATTGGTACTAATCAATCAACACTTATGTGCACTATGGAAACTAACATTCATTGGAAATCAAGCAGGTGGGAGGGGGAGGAAGGAATAGGTAAATTCATATGTAATGTGTACAATGCACACTATTTGAGGGATGGGCACATTTACAACTTTGACTCAAATGGTACAAAATCAATTTATATAATCAAAATGTTTGTACCCCCATAATATTCTGAAATTTAAAAAAATGAAAACTATACTGAGACCAGAAAAGGAAAATTTGATTAAAGCTGATATAATCAATAGTTATTTTCCTACTAACTCATCAATCTGACTAGTGATAGGATCTTTACCAGCACATCAGTCCACCGTTACCCTAACTGCATATTGTATAACTAAGAAAGTCATAAAGGGTTTCATCTATTCATTCATTCAATGGATACTTATTGAATATATAACTTGTGCCAGAAACTATGTAGACACTGACTAGAATGGAACAAGACAGACGAAGCCACTGCTAGGCCCACTCTAAGCATCTGCAGGGCTCAGGATAGGAGTCCAGACAATGGCTTGCCTGCCCACCCCCAACCTTGCCATTTCCTGTTACATCCTGTACCATCTCCAAGTTCATCCTCTAAACTCCTTGAAAATAGTCACCTTTCGGCCACTATTTAGGTCTGGAACTGTTAACACTTAGAAGGTATCTCTAAGAAAGAGGTTTGCTCTAGCCCTTTAAGAGACTTTAGGGTCACTGGGGCTGGCCATGCTAAGGTTCCAGGTATTCAAATCATGGTGGGTTTGTCTCCTTGACCCCACTGACTCCTAATCCCATAAGGAGGGGCAATATCAGAAGAGGGTCAGAGAGGGACCCTCAAAACTGCAGGGCTGGGCATACCTGGTTACCCAGGTCTAAGGGTATAACAGCCCCTGCTATCATTCTAATGAAAGAGATAATGCATATACAAAAGATACATAATATCACATCAAGTATTGATAAGTGATATGAATAAAACTAAACAGGGTAAAAAAAAAATAGTAACAGGAGGTAATAGTTATAGTGATTTCTCCCTGGATTTACTAAGGTATAATTGACAAAATTATATAACTTTAAATTGTGCAATGTGATAATTTGATATATGCATATATTGTAAAATTATTACCGTACTCAAGTTAGTTAATGCATCTATCACCTCAGCTAGTTACTATTTTTGTTTGTATGGTGGGAACATTTAAGATCTACTCTTTTAGAAAATTTCAAAAATACAATACAGTATTGTTAACTATTATCACCATGCTATACATTAGATCCCCAGAATTTATTCATATTATAACTGAAAGTTTGTACTTTTTGACCATTACCCCATTTTTCCCACCCCCAACCCTTGCCAACAACAACAATTCTCTGTTTCTATGAGTTTAACTTTTTTAGATTCCATATGTAAATGGGATCATACAGTATTTGTCCTTCTCTCATTGATTGTCTTATTTCAGTCAGTATAATGCCCTGGAGGTTCATCCATGTAATCACAAATGTCAGGATTTCCTTCTTTTTTATAGCTGAATAATATTCTATTATGTGTGCACATATATGTATATGTCAGGGTGTGTACATATATGTATATATACACTCATATACACACACCTCATTTTCTCTATCCATCGATGGACACATAGGTTATTTCTATGTCTGGGTATTATGAATAATGCTACAATGACCACAAGAGTGCAAATATCAGGCTACTGACTTGTTTTCCTTTGGATATGTACCCAGAAGTGAGATTGCTGGATACGATAATTGTATTTTTAGTTTTGGAGGAGCCACCATACTGTTTTCCATACTGGCTGTCAACAATTTACATTACCACCAACAGAGTACAAATGTTCCCTTTTCTCCCCACTCTTGTCAATACTTTTTAGTTCTTGCCTTTTTGATAAAAGCATTCCTAACAATTGTGAGGGTATACCTCATTGCAGTTTTGATTTACAATGCAACAATGATTAGTGATGTTAAGCATCTTACCAAGTACCTATTGGCCATTTGTATGTCTTCTTTGAAAAAAATGTGTCTTTACTTCACCACCCATTTTTTAATCAGATAATTTGTTTTAAGTCGAATGAATTCCTTATATGTTTTGGAAATTAACTTCTTAATCGGATACGTTTTGCAAATATTTTCTCTCATTCCTTGCCTTCTCATTTCGTTGTTTTCTTTGCAGAAGTTTTTAGTTCAGTGTAATCCCATTTGTTTTTGCTTTTGTCACTTGTGCTTTCAATGTCATATCGAAAAAATCATTGCCAAGACCAATGTCAAGGGGGCTTTTTCCCATGTTTTCTTCTAGGAGTTTCATGGTTTCAGGTCTTACACATTTAAGTCTTTAATTCATTTCAGGTTAATTTCTGTGAATGGTGTAAGATAGGGGCCCAATTTCATTCCTTTGCATGTGGATATCCAGTTTTTCCAGCACTACTTATTGAAGAGATTATTCTTTTTCCATTGTGTATTCTTGTCAAAGATTGAATGTATATACATGGGTTTATTTCTTGGTTCTCAATTCCATTCCATTGGTCTATTTGTCTGTTTTTGTTCCAGTGCCATACTGTTTTGATTACCATAGCTTTGTAATATGGTAGTATGCTGTCTCCAGCTGTTTTCTTCTTTCTTGAGATTGCTTTGGCTATTTGGGATATTTTGTGGTTCCATATGAATTTTAGGATTTTTTTTCTCTATTTCTGTGAAAAATGTGATTGGATTTTGATACTGATTGCATTGACTATATAGATCAATTTGGATAGCATAGACATTTTAATAATATTAATTCTTCTGAACACAGGGTATTTTTACATTTATTTGTCTTCAATTTCTTATATCAATGTCTTATAGTTTTCAATATGCAGATCTTTCACCTCCTTGGTTAAATTTATTCCCAAGTAATTTATTTTCTGATATTATTGTAAATGTGTAGTTTTATTTATTTTTCAGGCATTTGTTATGAGGTGTATAGAAATTTACCTGATTTTAGTATGTTGATTTTGTATTCTACAACTTTATTAGTTCTAACAGTTTTTTGTTGGAGTATTTAAGGAAAAAAGAAAATTTCATGTCTTTTTTTATTTGGATGGTTTTTGTTTTTCTTGCCTAATTGCTCTGGTTAGGACTTCCAATACTGTATCAAATAAAAGTGGTGACAGTGGGCATCCTTGTCTAGTTTTACGATCTTGAAGGAAAAGCTTTCAGGATGATAATAGCTGTGGGCTTGTCTTCTATGGCCTTTATTATGTTTGGGTACATTCCTTATATACCCAATTTGTTGCTAGTATTTCGACATGAAATTATGTTGAGTTCTGTCAAATTTTTTTTGCATCTGTTCAGATCATATGATGATTTTTATCTGTCATTCTGTTAAAGTAATGTATCCTATTTATTGATTTCCATATGTTGAACCATCCTTAAACTCCATGGATGAATCCCATTTGATCATGATATACTATCCTTCTAACATGCTGTCGAATTCAGTTTGCTAATATTTTGTTGAGAATTTTTTAATCTATTTTTTCAGGGATATTGGTCTGTAGTTTTTATTTCTTGTAGTGTTTTGACCCGACTTTGATACTTTGGTATCAGGCTAATGGTGGCCTCATAAGATAAATTGAGACTTGTTCCCTTCTCATCAGTTTTGTTTTGTTTTGTTTTTTAGAAGAGTTTGAGGATGATTGGCATTAACTTTTAAATGTTTGGTGGAATTCACCAGTGAAGTAATCTGGTCCCGGGCTCTTCTTTGTTGGGAAGTTTTTGCTTATTGATTTAATCTCTTTACTCATTATTAATCCATTCAAATTTTCTATTTCTTCATTATTCAGTCTTGGTAGGTTATATGCTTCTAGCAATTTATTCATTTCTTCTTTGTTATCCACTTTGATATTGTTGATAGTAGTCTCTTAATATCTGTTGTAGTTTTGTATTATCAGTTGTAATGCTACTCTTTCATTTATAATTTATTTTAGTTCTCTATTTTTTGTTAGTCTAGGCAAAGTTTTGTCAATTTTGGTTATCTTTTCATAAAAACAACTCTTATTTTTTGTGGATTTTATTCTCTTTATGTGATTTCAATATTCTTGAATTTGTTAAAACTTGTTTTGTGGCCTCGCGTATGATCTATCCTGATGACTATTTTATGTGCACTTGAGAAGAAAGTATATTATGGTGCTGTTGAATGTGGAAGAGTCTATGTCTGTTAGGTCCATTCAGTTCATAGTGTTATTCAAACATGCTATGTTTATGTTGATTTTCCTTCATTGATTTTCTCCATTGTTGAGAGTGAAGTATTAAAGTCCCCTACCATTATTGTATTGCTCTTTACTTCTCCTGTTAGTTCTGTTAGTATTTGCTTTACATATTTAAATATTCTGTTGTTTGGTGCATAAATATGCACAATTATATCTTCTTGATTAATTGATCCCTATGTTAAATAATGACCTTCTTTGTCACTTGTGATCATTTTTGACTTAAAGTCTCTTTTGTCTCATATAAGTATAGCCAACCCTTCTTCTCTTTGGCAACCCAAGCTGTAAAAACCAGAATGTTGGAGTGAAGTTATGAAATCAGAAGTGATAGAATAAAGGCCCAAGCCTTGGGTGGGAACATATAGGGCCTTCCTTGCCATGCCAAAGAATATGTACCTAGAGATTTGCTGGCAACTCAAATGCAGCCAGATGGTTTGATTCATCATCAAGTCCTATGTTTTCCATGTCAAATTACAGACTCTAGTCAATAAGGACAACAGAACATAACATTTATTGTACTCTCCTGGCCATTTATATAGGATTAACATGGAATTACATGAAATAAAGTTTTATTAGAACATGTAAAGCCTGAAACATTTGCTACCTTTCCCTTTATAGAAAAACTTTGCTGAGCCCCAGACTGTAGCATACATATGAATATAGCCCAAGTTGTCCTGAATCTGAACTCTCATTTTCACACAAGAACTCTAAAGGTATGAATCTTTATCCACACAGACATATATGTATGCACAAGGACTTATTCCCATAGTGCCATGCCTTTCTGTAAGCACAATCTTTGCTATGTCTGCATCCCTCCCCAACCTGGTAGATTGGAAGAAAATAGCTCCCTCTGACGTCAGCTTCCATGAAAGGGGTCCCAAAGCAGCATGTCTTGGGCCCCAAAGCATTTCAGACCATAGGTGGAATCAAGTAATCCCTACAGCCCTGTTCTTAAAAGCCCTTACTTTGACTTAGCTTTGTTATCTGGTCAGTCTCATTTTGCTTGGTTCTTTCTCTCTTAGAATAAAATTTTAGGTTTCCTCTAAACACATTTTTTTTTTGCCACTGTATATAAAGTACTTGAAAGGAGGAGGGGGCCCGGGTTCTACCTACTTCCCAGTGAACTGATCTTTGTTTTCTCTTAGTATACTATAAGTAAGACTTGCATTGTGACTGTGTACTAAGATCCTAATCATAACCATTTGTACAGAAAAGCCATTTAGGTGATAGAACTAACAAGTGCAGATCTAATCTATAATGTATGTGGGGTAGACAGTTACTGATTGTAATAAGCTATGTATAAATACATTCATTTATACATTTTGTTGTAAAGACCAAAATATTGTCAGCCCACAATTGAACTTGTACATGTATACAGTGGTTAGAGGAGATGCTCAACATTTAAATACAAGGGTTTTTCTTAGCATACAAATAACTACAAGCTATTATGTCATATATTTTGGATGACGTATTTACAGCATTTGGATTTAGACTTAACCACTTCAACTTAACTCATCAGATGCAAGACCCCACTGATGGTACCAAAGAGATACCATTCTGATTTGGATTTAAGTGCTACTTTTCTCTTTGCCTCAGAAGGAAACTCAATTTCTTTTCATTACTCTTTATGCATCAGGTGTCTTCATTTCAGCACAGTATGTAAAGAGCAGGTGGTATAAGGAGTACTTTGAATGTTAATTATTTTTTTCATTTATTTCATTGTGAGGATTTACCTTTCAATGTGTTTTTATAATCAAGATGGAAACAATTAGGGAACTTGCAGCTTGAATGTTTCACTACATTTATTTTATGACATCTGCTGCAATGATTAAGGAAAAAAAAGAGCATTTTAACAATAGCAAGGGGTTTGGGCTGACTGTGATTATTTCATTGTGAATCTTCAAAGGAAATATTTTCAAGATGAATTAGTCATGTTTCTAACCAATATATACCATCCCATTGTTTGAATTTACATCTTTGACTTAGAAGCACGTCAGTTTGTTTTTCAGAGATGTTGTCCTGGTTTATTAGCCTTGGTTTTTAATTGAAACTAATGTTTAAAAACTGCAAAGAAGGGGGAAAAAACCTGGGTATTTCTTCTTAAAGATGCATTTCAAAGGAGAATGTCCTTTTCCATTTATCTTGTTTAGTTTGTTCCTCAAATACATCAACTGTTGTTCATGTTTCATATACTTACAAGCATAATTCATAAAGTAAAAATGTTCAGGATTAAGGGATGCATGGTTTATAGTATATTAATATGAGGACATATTTCAAAGTAAGGAAGTACTTTTAAAAATTAATACAGTCAATATTTCACGTTTTGTTGTATTACTCGTTTTCCCATTAACAAATTATTGAAAACCTTATGCAATCAGAAAATAAAACTTGCATAAAATCTAGTTACTAAATAGGATATTAGACAAGATAAATATAGATATATGTGTGTATATATATACTTCATATCTCCATACTCTTACCTCTTACTTCAAGAGCTAATCAATAAGTAGACCTTAAAGTTAACTCTAGCAACATAGGAATATATCCAGAAGATATCTTACTATTTTATCACCAATAATAAGAAATAAAAATTTTAGTCTCATCACTACATAACCTGTGGTGTTGAAGGGAACATGTATCCTGCCAACCCAAAGGTCCCCTCCATCCTAATCCCTGCAACTTGTTAGTATGTTACATTACCTGGCAAAAAGGGCTTTGCAGATGTGATTAAGTTGGGATCTTGAGAAGCGATTAGCCTGGAGTGTCCAGGTAGGCCCAGTGTAATCAGTGTATTTATAATTCAAACAGGAAGGAGATATGCCGATGGAAGCAGAGGCGAGAAAGAGAGGGAGATTGTGAGTGAAGATGCTATGCTGCTAGCTTTGAAGGTGGCGGAAAGGGGTGATGAGACAAACATAGGTAGCCTCTAGAAACTGCAATAGGTTAGGAAACAGATTCCTTCCTGGACCTTCAAGAAAGAAAGCAGCTCAGCTGATACATTTATTTTAGCCCCATAAGACCCATTTCAGACTTCTGGCTATCAGAACTAAGTCTACAGTAATTTACAGCAGGGAGAGAAAAAAAAAAAAACTAATCCATATCCTCTACCACTACTCTAGTATTTTGCATCCAAATTTAGAACATTTCTTTTGAAAATCTGTAGGAACTTCCCTCTTGCCTTATTTGGTTGAAGATAAGATGTTAGAACAAGGCAGAGAAGTAGACAGAGAAAATACCCCCTTTCTCAGTCACCTTAGTTGCACTTTCAAGAGTGGTCACTAAAAAAACAATTTATCCAGCATTAACATGTACAAGGCACTGAGCTTGGTGCTGGAGCACAAATGAAACTAAAATGGAAAACAAAATACAAAGACAATCCTACCCTCGAGGAGGAGCTAAGCATCAGAAACAGATTCATGTAGATGGTAGTTTCCCAATGTGTCCCTTGGACCACTAGCATCAGCAACGGCTGGGAAATTGCTAGAAATGCAAATTCCTGAGCTCCACTCCAAGTAGATTCCTCACACAATAATTGCTATGGTTTGGTTTCTCAAGTAGATTATTAAGACTTTATTTAATCTTGAACCATATGTATAAATGCATTCGTTTCTTGTGTTATACTTAGGAATTAACATTTATATATCCCAGAGACAAGACTGCAAAAACAGTAGAAAGTGAAAAAAGCAGAGTTTTAAGGCTCAGACCTTCTGGGGAACTAGGTGCTTAATACTGAGATTTGCCAGCAACCCTAGTTCCACCACGCGTAACCCCCAAGTGAGGAGAAGAGGTTTCTTACTTGAGTGTGCATACAAATCACTTGAACCCTTGTTGAGGCATGGATTTCCAGGCGCCATCACTCTAGTTTCTGATTCAGTAGGTGTGAGGATAGCAGGCAGTCAAAAATTTCGCATTTTTAACAAGATGATGCTGCTGCTGCCAGTCCAGGGACCACAGCTTGAGAACCACTGGCAAAGTCATGGTTTGTCCAGAGGTCCTCAAACTACAGCCCCCGGGCCACATGGGACCCGCTGAGGACATTTATCTGGCCCGCCGGGTGTTTTTGCTGCCGCTGCCTGTCCTGCTTAGCAGCCGACTCATCCCAGGCCCACAGTGTGCATGTGTGGAATGTGCGCTGCACTCTCCAATGGCCCTCCAACGGTCTGAGGGACAGTGAACTGGCCCCCTGTTTAAAAAGTTTGAGGACCCCTGTATTTAAACCAACAGGCTCATATCAGGCACTGTGCCAGGAGATGCTCCTTTTGCACCATTGTGGACCCCTACGAACTGTAGCTGGAATGCAGGGCATTTGGGTACCTGTGGTAAGGATGGGGACTGCTTCTCAAAGTGAACCCACAGTATGTCTGAGGTCAGCCACTTGTAAGTCTCTCTTCCCACACGTGCCCTCTTTGTGGTCACCTCCCACACTGGCAGGTGATGTGGACAAGGGAACAAGGAGACTGCACGCCTAGGTTAGGAGAGTGCAGAACCAAGGATTGTGTTCGTTTTTTGGAATACCCTGGGTACTCCAAGAGCACCCTGAGCATACACTGGAGTTGTGTTTCTGAAAAATGTGTTTGCTATTCTTTCCTGGTTTTGATGAACAAGATATAAGGGGAGTGGGGGAGATGAAAAAAACAACTTTCCCCATCACTGTAGTAGTTTTACTCGTCTTCAGATGCAGAAACAAGAGTCACGTGAAAGACGACAGTACTCTCTCTGCAAAGGTTGAAAAAAGAACAGAAATAGGATTTGGGCCATAACTCTTGCTCAATTTACAGGAGTTACACTACACAGAGTAAAAATAAACTTTGATTTACCAGTCCCCTATCTGATTTAAGTCAGTTTGTCTTCCAAAATCTAACATTTTCTCAGCTGAATTTGAAGGGATTAGTCATTTTGAAAAGAAAAGAAGAAAAGCTGAACAGGCCTTTAGAGCAACACACATAAGCTGTTTGCCATATTGAATCAACACCTGGGGCACTGATTTGAAAGCTAAATGCAGGCTGTTCACCTGGATTGCCAAGTATAACAGAAGCAACTGTCTCGCTGATATCAGAGAGAACACACTTCACCAGGGCTCCACCTGCAATTGCCTTTGAGGACCAAAGATAATTCAGAAAAAAATACAGAGGTAGTTCAGTTGGTTCTGGAACCTAATTCCAATTTAGGGACATTTCTTTCTCATTTCCATAAACTACCCATGATTTCTAAGCAAAAACGTTCTTCTAAACCAAGCTGACGTAAGTCCTCTTTTCTCCCTCAAAATGTCAATGTTTTTGGTGTGGATCTTTGCCTTATTCACTAAATACGAGGTTTGTTCCTTGGTTGCCTTCCTTTCCTGACATTCCAAGCAGTAATGATGTCATTGACCCATTAATTAAAGAAATCCTGTACCTTTCCCCCCTGGCTAGCTCATTCTTCCTTCTCCCCTATTGTTCTTTTAGTAACACCTCCAGCAGATGGTTTCAGATTTTCACCCTTTCAAAAGCTTTATGTTTTTCCCATCTCATCAAGCTATCTCAGCCAAGTGTAATTAGCTTAAGGCTTTTGAGTCCTCAAGGGAGATCAGTTAAAGACCTGAGCAATTTCAATAAAGAGCTTGAGAAGCAGATTGGGGAAGGCTAAGAAGGACCACAGGAGAGCCCCTATTATTTAGAAGCTAAGACCTCTCTCCTCCTCCCATCCCTCCTTTAGGCATTTTAAATTATCAGAATATTCATGAGGCCTCTAGGGCTTTGGGACTCTCTTAGGACCATTATTGGGTAGGTGGGATATTTAAGCTCTCACTCTTCAGCAGGTCAGTGTCTGATTCATTTTAATTGACTTCATTCAAGGGGCACTTTTCACTTTGTGGGTAGCCTTAAGTTACTCCCAAATGGCCAACAGTTTGTTTGCTAAGGCTCTTAGCCTTTTCATTCAGTTTTTTATCCTTTGATTGTTGGAAACTAGCTGGAAAGCTTTCTTTGTAGTTCAGAGCAGTTAATATGAAGGCTAAATTAATTAACTGCAGTACGGATTTGCACCCTACCTTTGAGAGATGGTGAACCCCCTTGATTTCTGAATAGCCATATGGCTTGCAGCAGTCGATCCCACAGCCCAAACCCTTCCCCCCGCCATACGTGGGAGAAAGCAGGTTTTCTTGAGACTAAATTAAACTCTATTTTTATTGAAATGGGGTGGAGCAGTGCTTAAGTGTGTGGATCACAGATTGTTCATGGGATGTTAGCAGAGGGCCTGGGCTCCCTTGTCGAATCCTGTGGTGTGTAGTTACCCCACGCTCTGAGCCTCAGGTGTTGGATAGTAGGATGATTAAGTGCATTCTCCTGTCTAGTTTCTCATTACCAAGACTTGAGTAAAATGGGAATTATTCTTTGTAAATCCACTATTCATCTTTTCAGGTAAAAGTAAACAATGCCAACATTTGATTAGAATGACTTATTTTTGTCTCAAGTGCACTAATCAGTTTCTCTTTGAATGGTGATGCCTAGATATGGAACCGTGCTTATATTAAATATTTTATGCAGATGCACACACACACACACTGCACCTTTAGAGGACATTACAATACCAAGTTAGGAGGAAAATTCCTCTTAAAACATGGAAGTGAGTTCTGAGCAATGGTATGACATGGAGTGGTATGACATGGCATTGGCTTGCAAAGGGGACTCGAAACACTTAAAAGTTAATTTATTGCTGTCTGCAAAATACGACATGTTTGAAATACAAATTGGCTTACAGAAAGATATAAACAGGGGAAACATTTTCTATAGGTAAGACAAAAACTTGTTCTTTTATAGCTGCATTTCATAAATGTTTGCTTTGCATAGAAGAATGGTGAATTACAGTAAAGCTGCACTATTATTGCTTTGAGTACAGTAGGCCCAAAGAAACTAGATTATCCCAAAGGGACAGTTCTGAATCACAGAAACAAGTTGTGTTGGTGCAGAATGGGTAGGATGAAGAGAAAAGGAAAAGAATTTGCTGATAAGACTTTTACTTTATAACAAGATACAGAAGGCATAGGGACTATTAGCAAACTTGATACCACAGTGTGCAGAAATTATCTTCTATGAAGCTCCTTATGTAAAATTTTCACCATAGTGCTGTGGGCAAAATAACTTTGGTTCATTCCATTTTCCAAATAACTAATACTTAATCAGAAAACTTTGGAAGTCAGTTATTAATATTTAAACATTTTCCAAAACTACTTGCCTCCAATTTGAAGTTATGGAAATTAAGGGCGTGAAGAGTAAAACGTACCTGGCGAGAGTCATACATTTAGTAGGTAGGGCCAGCCCTAACATTTGTTGTCTAACTTGTGGCCCTGCTTTCTTTCTAACCTACCCTTTTCCCCTGTAAGCTGCTCTAAGGGGCTGTACCTAATAGAGTAGGATACTCTAGGAGCTATGTGCTACATTTAAGTTTAGGTCCTTTCTGAAATGGTAAAATTCCACAGCGATAAATATTGGAGTTAATATTGATCTTAGAGGTCACTTAGCTCAACCTCCCACTCTGATACACAAAGCCCTAATGATTTCTTTCCCACCTGATTCTGTATAGCCTCTGCCAAGGGATGTGCAGGCATGATGGGGGAGCTCACTACCTTTCACAGGAGCTCCTTCATCCTTGGATGATTCTGAGGGTTCATAGGTGACCTTTATTCTCCTAAAGCTTCTATTAATTCATCCCAGTTTGGCCTTGACCCATATGGCAAAAGCCCCTTGAGTATTTGAAGACAGAGCCTTTGTTGCCACCTCCTGTATTGTCTTCTGGTTAGTCATTTAATTCATTCTCACTTATTCCAAACATCCTTCAAATGATTAATGCATGGTTTTTATACCTTTCATCATCTTAACTGCATACTTTTGCCAATTTCTCTCTCAAAACATGGATATAGAATTGCATACAATGATTCAGATCTTCATTTGTCTGATCAAATGGTAGAGATTTATTTTTAACAGAAATTGCTTCAGGCCCAAGCAACCCAGTATATGAACTTCTCCCTGGGTGGGATGAGGAAGTATCCTAAGCAGTGAGGCTAAGAGCCAGCCCAATTCTGAAGCCAGAGTCCCTGGATTTGCAGGTAGGCTCTTCACTATCGAGACATGAACAAGTTTTACTGAACTTGGTTTCCTCACCTGTGAATGGGGATGCTAACAGTACCTACTTCAGAAGGTTGTTTATAGGGATTACATGATTTAATATGTATAAAGTTCTAGCAGTAGTGCCAGGCATGTAGTAAACTCTCCATCAATATTATTATAGTTATTCTGAATAGAATCCCATACTCCAAGGAAAAACTCACATTTTTGTGACAACAGTGAGAAACCTAAGAACTACAGGCACTGTTTGGCTAATGTACTACTCCCTTAGTCCCTACAAGCACAATGTGAGATCATGAGGGTACCCTGAGAGACGACCGAGCTGCTTTCATCCTCTACATGTGCCCAGGCTAGAAAGTCCTATAGTTTTTCTTTAGCTACCAACATCTTTGATAGTAAGAGATGTGATTGAAGGGACGCAGATGATCAAGAAAAATTCCCTCCAGCCCTTGGCATCTGGCAGATGTGCTGTGTCATGAGAGTGCATCTGTCACAGCTGGCTCTGTCCCCATGCAGAAATGACAGGGCCATGCAAACAACCCCCAAATCTGGCAAAAAATGGGCCTGAAAACTTAGGTAAGAAAACACTAACAGAGGTGGATCGCTGTGCTCCCACTGACTTTATTCTAGGTTAGGCACTAAATAGTAAACACTGCAGCATATGACTAAGACAGTGATAACCATGGTGACATCTGTACAGAAACCTGACAAAACAGGGACACAGTAGCATGGAAATAGCTACCTCTCAGCTTAGAGATTTAAGATTTTAAGATTTATCATTAATTCCATACCCTTACTCATGTTCCTTGTCATGGGGTTTTATATTTAATAGAACTTTTTCCAACTGTTGCTACTGGAATCAACCTGTCTTATGGAACAAAAGACAGAAATAGCATCCTTTCTACCGCCCATCCTATTAAGAAACTCAGCATCCCCAAAGAAGCCACATTCTCAGAGAGAAGCACTGGATTGAGGAAAACCAGAAACATCAATTCTGGCAAATCAGTAACTGGAAGAAATTGCTGAAAGAGCAATTTCTTTATCATTCTTGTAGGTCACTCTTGATGGGCTCCATCTTAGAAGATAATGGCGGAAGTCCAATTCTCTCTACTGTATTTGACTTTATAATGCCAGGGTTGAGGCTCTTGCTTCCATATGCTATACTATCATTTAAGTCTTAATCATTTAGATTATTAGTTATGAAAATCACATCTTTAAAAATGACAAGAGGGAGGAGAGAGAGAGGGAGAACAAATGTGCTAGTCGGTCTCCCAGCATAGATCCTGATGCATGTGGGTCACCCGTACGGCACCCCAGAGCGTAACTGCAGAGGGGTGACCTTCAAAGGCCCTTTGCTATAGGGTTCCCAGAGGATCAGCATCTTGTGAAATTTTGTTCTGGGTACAAAATGCCACAGCCCTCACCTCTTATCTCAGCATCCGCCAGTGATCACAGCCACAGAGCCCCGGGGATGGAATATGAAAGAATAATACTTTGTCTTCTTAACCATTTTATCTTATTTTCCCTCTAGAATTTACATTTTATACCAGCCATATTGTAACAATAAAGGCAGTTCCAGAGAATGGGAGAAAATAGCACTGTTGTACCACAAGCTTAGTACATCCAACTGCTGTGGGTTTGATCCTCTTTAAAGTGTGATCAGGTGTTCAGCTACAAGGTGGTTTCTGGAAGCCCTCACAGGACCTCCACAGTGGGTTTGCTGCTCCTGAGTTCTAGTCCTTAGGATTCCCTGGGGGCTTAGGGTGTGGGAAACCTCTTGGGAAACTTAGTATCCCTGCCGTCCCTCATGGGGGATAGACGTAGAAGCCCCTGGTTATCACTGTATCCCAATCAGATCTTGAGCCCTGTGAATCCCGATTCTTCATGATTTGGATTCTGGCAAATCAGTAACTGGAATAAAAGTAGCCTGATGAGGGAACAGAGTCTTGGAACCCAGACACAAGGACTGACCCCTCAACAGTTTTATATGGTCTCATCAAAACCAAGATTCTCTCCCTGAATGTTCTTCTCTCCTTTTCAAACCAAGCCAGAGCTTTTCAAATGGTGGAAATGCATCTCAAACATTCAACAGGCTGGGAGGAAATGCTTTCCTGAACAAACTAATGCTTTCCTGGAACCATTGGGATGGAAATATCTTCTCCCATGTAGGAAACAAGATGGTTTGGGTCAACTCATCCTGGGACTATTTTGGTGGCTGAGATGTTTGGTGCCATTGGAGGCACCATGAACTGGGAGTCTGAAGTATGTCCTAATCCACATTCTGGCAGCCCTCTCCCTATTGAGCAATGAGATTGTGAAACCAAATATTGACAATGCAACATTTGTTAAGGCTGTCAACACTCACCGATGGGATAAAATGGCACCAGCTGCACATGGTGAGAGTTTGAGAGGCCAAAACAAAACTACTGTACTAGAATGAGCCAGTTAACCATACCCTTTGCCTGAAACCGGCTTCTGCCTTATGTCTATGAGGTAGATGAAAGTGCCAGTTGTCCAGAGTTGAACCAGAGGTTGAAATAGTAGCAGGTTCCAGTGGTTCTGAGGCATGCAAGTTGTTCTAAGATACCGAGTGTCAATCTAAGTCTTACCAAGGGAAGATGCTAAAATAGGATTTGGGGAATGCCAGCAATTTCTCATGGGAAATGCCTGTATGAGGGAAAAACTGGAGTAGACTGGAAGAGCCATCAGCTTATGCTCAGGTGCCAACCCCAGGTGAGAAGACAAGGAAGGAAGGTTGGGAGGGGTGCAGCCTAGGACAGTTTTGGCAAGGCACCCAGATACCCTTGAGGCAAATTCCACCAAGAACAGGTTGTCTTAATATCCTGACTGTGCTGAGTCATTGGCTGTGGGAAGTCTGTCTGGGTTTGTATTAAGTACAGAGATGGATTCCAGAGGGTGGTTCATCCTGTATTTTCTAGCTTCAGGATGGAAGCTCCACATCTCACAACTTCAGGAGACACAATTTACATCAATGAAGTCTCCTAGAGATGTGCCATTCATGGTCTGCACAGCACCACATAATGGTCCTACTTGGGGTCACTTGCTCCCCACCATGTGACCACCCAGGCAGATTTACCAGTCAGCATCAGCAGCTACATTCCAGGTCCCCATTCAGGGTATGTGGGGACATAGATTCTAAAGAGCTAAACCTAATCATGCTGAGACGCCAGCATTTATGAGCTTATTGGGGTGGGGGGGTCACTCTCCAGAGAAACATTCTAAATCCCAAATAAGAAGTGGGGGACACGGCCTTTCATCAATGTTTGGCTTTTCCCCTAATTTATCTACATGTCTCTTTCCTCTAAGTTTTTGGAATTTCTGCCACATTAGAAAGGGGATACTATAGGGGTAGGGGAGACTTCCCAGTTACTTTTTCTTTCTGAATAGTGCTTCCTCTACATTGGTGGTTCTCAACTGTTACTGTAAATGAGAATTACCTAGGAGGTTTCAAGAATTCCAACACCTGGGCTCCAGACCAACTACATCAAACACTTGGAATGAGGACCAGGCTTCAGTATTTTTTTTAAATCTCCCTAGGTGGTTCCGATGCAGTAGCCAAAGTTGAGAAATCCTGCTCTGCAATCCCCCTCTGTCCCAGGGTGGCACTGGCCTTTTCCACTTCCAGTGGCTAAAATGGCAATTGGTTGCATAGGAAATGTGATATGTAGGGAAGAAGAATAAAGCATGATTGGAAGCAGCATTTTTAATGTACTATCATTTGATTACGGTCTTTATCATACAAATGCAATTTCTTAGTTTTAGTGTTTGAGTTATTTTGGTGTATCACAGTTATAGAGCAGAATGAAAATGTTACCATTCTTGACCATGGACGAGTACACGTGTGACAGAAGGCAGAAAGCGTCATGGAAGCAGGAAAGCCAGAGGGGAAGGCTAGAGAACTTGGACCCTTTAGGTACATTAAAGAGTTAAAGATACAAAATAGAGAAGTTAGAAAATTATGTTAGCTATCAAAATCTAGGAAGAGAAAAGGGTGGCATAAGTGATATATGTCCCCACTGGTCATCGTAAGAGTCAATCACTATCATCTAAGGTAGATAGATAAAAATAGAAGCCTAATTCCTTATTGTTTAAATGTAAGAAGGAGATCACCAAAAAAACTAAAAGTAGAAATTGTAAAGGCTTTTAGGGGTGGGCCTGAGATAGGTAAGAAGTCTGTACTTCTAAAGTTTTACGTTGCACATGTATCTAACAAAAATTACAAATTAAAAAAATAGACTTGGGATTCTATACTGTGGTGCCCATCAATCTCCATCAATCTCCAATTGGACAATCTCCAATCAAGGTCATTTTGTTGCCAGCAACTGCAGCATATGGGAGCACTGTCGCCTGCAGCCGTGTTAAACACCTCCAGAGATCCTCAAACTTTTTAAACAGGGGGCCAGTTCACTGTCCCTCAGACCATTGGAGAGTGTGCACTGTGGGCCCAGGACGAGTGGGCTGCTAGGCAGGACAGGCAGTGGCAGCAAAAACACCAGAGAGCCAGATAAATGTTCTAGGCGACCTGCATGTGGCCCTCGGGCCATAGTTTGAGGACGCCTGGGATGCTCTGACACTCCCTGACCAATCCTTTCATTTTAGTAAGTCAGTGGCCCATCACGGTGTTGCTGAATTTATAATCTTTTAAATTTTGTATCACTCCCAGGAGAGATATAGAGAAAAATGACATTTATGGAGAATACACAGAGTGGTATTCCAGTTTACCACCTTGCAGACTCTTATGACCATAACTGTAAGTAATGGCATTCTGTGAGTGCCAGAAGGTTGAAGCAGATGGTTTTGGTCTATGCACCAGGTGCCTTTACATGTTCTGAGAAGTATCTATTGAGACAAACTGTAGGTAAATAGAGCATGGAATTGAATAGAGGAGCTGTGATGTCCTGTCCTGGTTGTACCTGCCATCAGCTAGTTCTACGTTTTTAACCGTGCACCACTTACCTTCTGTAGTATCTGCAAAATAGAAGGATCCCCTGACTCAAGTTCCCGTCCAGCCTCAACACTTTGCACATCAGATGTTATTTTAGAATGTGAAGTGTCAGTGTTTGATCTCTGGGCTTTTCTAAATTTTTTACTACCACTTCTACTCAGCTTTAAAATATAGGTCCGCCTGTTATGCAGGTGAGCGACATGCCTTGTTTTCAAATAGACAAGATAAAAATTTCAGGTCCGTAACTTTTTGGCTGCATGCCCTTGGACATGTTACTTAACTTCTTCGAGCCTTAGTTTCTCATCAATGAAATGAGATTGGATGTTTACTGCTATTATGAAGATTTGATGTATACACTCTCCAGTCCCAGAGGATGCTCAGCAAATGGTAACTTTTGATACATGGAGGAAGAAGTTAGCATTGACAGCCTAACACCATGCTCCCTGGATTGGAATACATCAGTTGTCATAAATCCATAAGAAGTGTGGGCTTGTAGATAACTAGGTCAGATTTTTCCATTTCCTTCATTTGCAAAGCAACTAGCCTTCTGTTCTCATATGGAGTCTGTGTGCTAGGAAAAACTCTGATCACCATCTGGGTTCAACAGAAGCCAAGAAAAATAATAGGACAGCAAATTAAATATCCCTGGGCCATGTCACTTTCTCATCCCTGGCTGTTTTCCCCAGCCTAAGCATCTGCTGTAGTTTCACTACACCTGACTTTACTTCCATGCATGTCCTTTGGTGGGGGATTCCTATCAGGGCAGGGACTCTTTGGCCAAGTAAATGCCCCACCCTGACCTCCCAGTGTAACCAACGGTCCTCATTTGGAGATCTTTGACCTGTGCACCTTCTATCTGGGTTCAGGTTAGAGCTCTCTGATACTTCAGTAAACCAAGTCCTGAATTGTCATCTTTTATCTATAGCAAAGTGAAAGGGAGATAGGAAACGCAGGAAAGAAAGGCTGTATCCTAATGGCAGTGGGTGTTTGTTTTTCTTTTTTTGCTGCCAGGCATCTCTTACTCTTCGGTTTTCCATTTTTTAGTATAGAAGCAATATTTCTTCAGTCCTGAAAAGGAGATTTTATGTTTTCCTTACCTTGTGAATGTATGTTGTTTGACCTTTAAGACTAAGATGGAATCACCTGTCTACATGTTTAGCAACCTAGTCGTTTGTTCTTATTCAATTATGTTGTTCTAAAGTAACTTACTGTTGATTTAATCATTAAAACTAAGCAGAAAATTTATATGAAACTTAAATATCATGTGTTTAGTGTATACCAAGCTGAAACACTACAGCATTCTCCCCAGAATTAAAATATTAAGTAGTTTAGTATCAATGGTACCCACATAGGATTTTTCTATTTTATCCATCTCTTTAGAAAATAAAATAGTGGTGACCTGGAGAATTGGAGGAGAGTCCCCATCCAATTGCTCATTATTATACTGTCTCACCCAGTTATGATTCAGATGTTACAGTTTTATTTATCCACTTTAAATGAAAGGATAAGCTCTCTGTTGAACAAGCTCTGTTACATGATTTTCCTGGATATGTTGAATGTTTATTTTTCCACACAGATTTCCTAATTAGTTTGTCTTATTCTACCAAAAAAAAAAAAAAAATCAATAGATATTTTATTGGGATTAAGCTAAATTTAGGACATCCTTACAATGAATCTTCCAAAGTAAGCTTTTATGAATCTTTCATAGCATTTACATTTTTCATTTATATAAACTTTTTATATTTCTTGTTGAATTTATTGTTAAGTATATTTTATTGTTATTGTTCCTATTATATAGTTAATTTTTAAGAATTTAATAACACTATTGAAGCTGAGTGCCAAAACTATTTTGGTTATTTATTGCTATTCTTTTTTTTTTCTTTAAGAACTGTATGTTTAGTATCTTTTGCCTATAATTCCAACAGAATATTCATCTTTTTTCCTATTGATTTATAAGAATCCTTTATATATTATGGCTATTGCTTTTTATCTTCAGTTTGGAGGTGAGTGGGAATTTGTCCTATCCCACCCATTTGTCCTACAAATGAGGAAATTGAGCTTAGATGGCTTATCCATTGTCTTATAGTAACTTAGTAGATAATGAGAACTTAAAAATAGGTCTCATGGGTCCTTATTTAGAGGTTTTTCTCTGAACCACTTGCCTTTTTGCCTCTAGTTTTCTCTTTTTCCTACATCCACACATGAATCACCAAGAGCTGCTAACTCCCAAATCTTAATTCTTGGTAACTCTCCTGAACTCTAGATTTTCTAATAAGCCTCTGCATGTGGATGTTTCATCGACATTTCCAATTTAACCTTTTTAAACCTGAGCATTTAATATCTGCTTCTCCATCTGTAATTCTTAGCCTTCCTCATCTAAGCAAATGGTAATTCCCTTGTTTTTGATGGTCAGATCCAAAATTTTGAAGTTGTCTTCACTCTTCTCTTTATCCCAAAACTCCAAATTCATCACCAAATCCTATTGATCTGTCTTCAGTAGATATGGTCCAATCTCCAATCTCCTTCACTCCCTGCCCCCCAGTCAAAACTACCCTTCACATCATTTATCTCTACACCCTCCTGTTTAGTTCTCTATCTTCATCTTTGGCTCCTTACCGTGTATGGTCTTAACACGGCTGCAGTGATTCTTTTACAAAATAAAAATATAATGGCCCACCTCTCCTCAAAATCCTCCAATGACTCCCAGTTTAATGTAGGATATAATCCAACATCCATATAATGGCCCACATGATCTTGCTCTACTGTCCCTCTTCCCTCGGGGTTTTTGTTATTGTTTATTCTGATGTCAGTTTCCTTTAATTCATTTAATGTCTTTATCTTCAAACATTATGAGCATATTCTTGCCTCAGCGCCTTTGCACTTACTATTCCTTCTTTACCTGAAATGCTCACCACTATACATACTCAAAAACAAGCACCATGACTGCAAAAAACTTTGTATCCTTTGCAGATACTGTATTCTCATGCCTAAAAACATCATCTAACACTCAGTGGGTCACAATATATGACTGTGGAATGATTGAATGAACCATACTCACTAGCAATCTTTTTTCGTGTGAGTGGTGTTGTAAAGAGTATTTTGTGGCATTTCATGGTCTTTGCAGAATTGGTTGAATTTGTAGCACTAAGATGATTTGGCTCAGGTATGGAATCTTTGTATTAGAATAAAATTCAAATTCCTAGCCCTGTCAATCTTCCTCCTTTCTTCTTCTCCTTCAGTCACACTGGCCTTTCTGCTCCTTCAATAGGTCAGAGGAGAGAAGCTTAGCCTTTGAGGCATTTTGCTGGAGGTGCCCCCTGGGGAGAAACATCTATTCCTGTATCTTTGCATACTTGACTCCTCATGCAGGTCTCAGTTTGAAGCTCCCCTACCTAGGTGAGCCCTTCTCCAATCACTCAAGCTAAATAAACTCCCCCTTAGTATCTTTCCATCATACCACACTTTTTATTTTCCTCAAAGTACATATCCCAAAAGCAAAGACCATACCTGTCACATCTTCCACTATATTGCCAGAGGCTCACATCGCATAACACATAGTGGGTACTCAACAAAATATTTGAGAATGAATGAGTAGCATGAGTCTAGCCACTAATGATCATTTAAGACTTATGCCTCCATGACAGCACCAGCTGCATGGTGCTGAAATGATATATTTGTGAGTCTGTCTCTCACAGAGTCTGCAAGAACCTCTGGGACAGGCATAATGTGTAATTCATAGTCACTGCCCCACCACCTCCTGTGGCTTCTGGCACCTGGTAGAATTCCATAGATGTTTGCCGAACCAACATGAAGCTGCAGAAAGGCCTCCCCACCAGATTCACTTCACCTGAGAGATGGGAAATACGAATTCCCAGAAGTAAAGGGGGATGATCTTGGGACAGCCAAGGGAGGCCACTTGAGGAAGACGACAAAGCAGAGCTAAGTAAGATGTGCAGGAGTGAGGTTCTTGGAACTAGCTCCCAGGGAGAAGAGATGCAGCGGTGAGATCAGTTCATGTGCTCCTTTCAGAAAAATCCCAAACTACTCTTGCTAGAAATTTATGTGGCTTCTTTTTCCCCCTAGGCTAAAATGTGTTACTGATGTGCTATGTTTAATAGTTGCTGTAAGTCATCTTTTTGATCAGCCAAGCAGTTGTTGCAAACTTTCCCTATTCTCTTTCTCGCTCCCCCGACCCCTGCTAACTCTCTACCCCCTTTATTTTTGGGTTCCAAACCCTTTCTCCTTGCAGATGATGCTATCTCACACTTTGCTGAGAAAAATCAAGGTGATTAAAGGAGAAATCCCCTACTAACCTTCCATCTTCTCCACCAAAATTATCCTTGACGGGACCCATGTCCTTTCATCATCCTCATCTGTCTCGGCATAGTAGCCTTCCAAAATCAACCTTAACTTTGCTCTGGATCCATTTCTCTTTAATATCATCCAACACCCTATCTCCTTAATTATTTCCAGTTTTCCACCTTAGTGTTTATTTTTATTCCCGCTAGTTCCCTCCTTTGGGGCTTCAAACATACACAGGTCTTTCCCATTTTAAAAGGAAAGCATTCCTGCACTATGGTTTCCTTCCTCATTAAGTGTCTCAGAAGCATACGTGACTGACAGCCTCTATTCTTTTACCATATACTCCTTCCACTATCATGGCATCCTCATGTTTCAAGTCTCAGTGGTGTTGGCCTTGGACATCCCAAGGGCTTCTACTCTTTTATTTAAGAAGTCTTTCTTGGAGAGATTTTTCCACGTTTATCTCTTTAGTGAAACAATACATCGATTTCCAGGATCAGTCAGCACATTGAGGGTTGGACATTGTTCATCAACTATTGGAATGATTCATAGGGATAGGACACTGCACTAGAATGGATAACCATTGCATCAACTGTAAATATGGTTTTACAGGGGTGCACGGAGAATCAAAATTTAGAAAAGTTTAAAAACAACAAGCTAACTTAGAATAATAGGTTATAAAATAGTACACTACATATATACACGTATATATTTTACAAAACGCAAAGGATAGTAGATGGGCAACCAGCTGGGATTTCATCTGAGCAGCCACACTGGTGAAAGTGTGGCCAGACTGAGGCCCGCAGAATGAGTCGGGTTAGCTGCCAGGGTTGGGGACGAGTGGGACATTGCAAAGAGAAGAAACAGCACTGCAAAGCCCTGCCAGAGAAGACAGCATGGTGCTCACCTTCACCCACCCACGTCCACTGGAGACCCTCCTCACTCATTTCACACTGCAAAGTGGTTCTGAGCTGGGCTCCTCCACACAGTCAACTCAGGAACCCAGGATCATTCCTTCTTGCACATCTTGTAACTCCACATTTCTTAGGACCTCAGCAACCAAAATGTGGTTCCTGGCCCAGCAACAGCAGCAGCATCACCTGGTAACTTTTCAAAAATGCAAATGCTTAGGCCTCACCGCACAGACTGGCTCAATAACAGGATCTGGGAGAGGATCCAGAAATGTGTGTTTTAACAAGCTGTCCAGGTGATTCTGATGCTCACTCATGGTTGACAACCCGTGCCCAAAGCCTGGCACAGGAGGGCCAGGAACAGGGAGATCACATAGGAGGATGTTTAACGTGCCAGTCCCCGAAGTAGCATGTGTCACTTCTGCACATGATCCCTTGAGTGCTTCTCAGTCAGAAGGCCCTGCCCCTCTATTTAAGGTAGCCCAGCTCTACCTGGGAAGAAAGTGCTCCCCTCCTAACTATTCTTCCCACTTCTAGTCTCTCCCCCTTAAATTCATTCTAACCTCAGCAGCCACTAATCTTCTAAAATGCAGATCTGTTATGCCACCTGCATGGGTCTCATAGCCTTCTGGATGACATTTTTCAGTCCTCTATACTCCAGCCATCTTGAGCTACTGCAATGACTCCTGGCTGACCTTTTAGCTAGCCTTGTGCCATCTGCTCTGGGCCTTGGCACCTGCTGGCCCTCCCAGGACTCTTTCCTCCTGGCCATGCCCATGTTTCCTTCAGGGCTCCACCAGGTGTAACTTTGCCCAGAAATATCTCCTTGAAACCACTCCCACCCAAGACTGGGTTAGATGCTCCCTACTAATCTAGAATGATCCTTAATCACTTAGGTCTCTGGAGGGCAAAGACTGACTGTTACCTATATAGTTATTTCCTTGTTGCCTATAACGAGTTTGGCACACACTGGTTGCTCAGTGTATGTCTAAGTAACCAATGCACAGTGGCCTACTAGGCGTTCAGTGGGTGCTTATAGATGTGGATGGCGATTGCATTGTACTTTGCCTAGAATTTATTATTAAGTCCAACAAGCTCACTCTTCCTTAAGTTCTGCACCTTAACTACAGCCCAGACCCTTGGCACTGTCTCAAAGGGAGCTGCCACATACCAGTGGGATGGTGGGGAAGGAAACCCATCCCCATTCCCAGAAGAGCAACTCAAAGCCTAGCTCTGGTCATAGCCCATCTTCTTCACAGAGAAAAGTCTGCATATCTTCATCTTATGTGAATTTAGATTTGTAATTTACATAATAGGAAAATAAGGAAGCATGGTATTTGAAGTGTAATCAAATTACATTGTTTAGAAAACAGAGAAAATAAAGCTTACTGGTGCCGGTGGGTTAACAAAGATCTCCTTAGTAGCTTAATCATCCACCGAATGAATCAGTCCTTTATTCTTGTCAATGCTTCTGCCATGACTCATTCTGGTGGACCAATTTTTAATCAAAAATGATAAGCTCAGAGGATAGTCACTTTAAAAATATGACAGTGCTGTTCACAGGGATATGAAAATAAGCAGTGGTATCCTCCCAAAGTAAGATATTCGCTGTGCACAAAACATGAGCAGCAAGAACTTGCCCTTGCCTCTGGCCTCAGTCATCTTCTGAGCCCATTCTGTCCTAAGCTTTGCCTTGTCACTTATTGCCATCTCCCCCTCCCTGTTGATTCTCCCCTCAGACTGTGTGATGTTTGCTTACATCCTAACACACCCAGATAACAGCTTACATCCTAACACACCCAGATAACAGCTGTGTGGGTTGGATCCCTCGAGAAGCAGACACCCAGATGGAGTTAGGATAACAAAGGGTTTATTGGGAATAAGGCGTGTGAAAGTCAAAGGCAAGAAGCAGAGTTGTGCAGGGAGACAGAGGTGGTGTCACCTGCCCAGTGTTGAACAGCTGGTCAGTAGAAGAGCCAGGAAGGAAACCAGGCACATCTGGCTCCAGGATGCAGGGGGGCATGACCACCACCTCCTAACTGCCTTGTGTCTTTCCCTGCCCTGAGAGTGCATTTTATTGGATACTGAAATAATAGCTTTTCAAGAGTATTTATTATGGGCCAAACACAGCCTACTAAGTGCCTTATTATGTACATTACTTATCTGCGAAGTCATTTTGTGCTTTTACATAGTAGCAAACTATATCACAGTGAGTTTAACATGCCCAGAATCACTCAGCCAGTAAGTAGCAGAATCAGAATTCATACCCTAGGCTTACACTCTCCACCGCTGACTCCAAGGTCTTCTATACTGTCATTCTTTTTGAGTTAGGGTAGAGCTTTATTCATCTTTGGAGTCGTATAAGCTAATAAGTTAAAGGCATGGAGTAAGAATTTGCTGAGTTAATAAATGAATGAATGAATCAAGTATTCTTCCAGCATTTGTCTGAAATTATGGGTATTGTGGTCATTTAGCAAAAAAGAGATCATGTTATTGAACAAATACTGTTCCCAATGTTTCAATTTCCTTTTCAAATTTTAGCTATAGCTTTTATGCTATGAATAAAATTTCTATTAGTCAATACATTAAGCATGCGCACTAGAAGAGGTCCAGGAAGCTTAAAGTTGCTGTTTTAGTGAAAAGCAGTCAACAAGCAGATGACGCTTAAAGCTTCCGTATGCGTAAGAATGACTAGGGCAGTTTGTTAAAATGAAGATTAACAGGCCACACCAATCACAGATTCTCATTCAGTAGATCTAGGAAGATGCATTGAAGTCTGCATTTTATACTCATCTTGAGTGTATCCAATGCAGATGGTCCATTGACCATATTTTTAAGAACTCAGGTGGACACATGAGGCTGCCATTTGGCTAATTGGCCTCCATGTTACATATGAGAAATCTTGGAACACATACAGCTTTTCTAAAGGATTAAAAAAATACTGGAATAAAACCTTTGGATGTCTGTTATCTTCTTTTTAGAACTCTGACCTGAGACCTGTAGCATAATGTATATGTGCCAATTTAGCTTAATTGGATCAGGGTGGACAGACCATTTCACAACTAGTTAAAACTTGATTTTTAGAAGAAAAGCTAACAACTCATTTTGCATACTCAATGCATTTATGTCATGCTAGAAGAGTTTTATTTTTCTGTCAATAGTATGCTATTGAAATTAACATACCTTCAAATGTAAGAATGATTATTATTATAATATATGTCACTAAGAAAGGAAAAAAAAAATCTCTAAGTGGAGAGTTCAGTATAAGATAACAAAGTGTTAGATCCTAAGGTGAAGTTTAAAAAGATATAAGAAACAGCACCAGCCTGGTGTGGTGGCTCATGCTTGTAATCCTAGCATTCTGGGAGACCAAGGCAGGAAGATTGCTTAAGCCCAGGAGTTTGAGGTTGCAGTGAGCTATGACAATACAACTGCAGTCTAGCCAGGGCAAAAGAGCAAGACCCTGTCTCAAAAATAAAAGAAAAGAAAAAGAAAAGAAAAGAAAAAGAAAAACAGAGATGAGAGAGAAAAGGAGGAAAAAAATTGAAATGAAAGAGTGCCTTAGTTTATGTACCTCTAAAAGCATATCCTGAGACCAGATCTTGAGCACAGGTGGTTTACTTGGGAGACAATCAGGAAGCACAAGGTAGTAGGGAAGTGACATAGGGCAGGGAAGGCAACCACTGAAGTATGGTAATGAACAGACAATCACTGCAAGGAACTGGGGCTCAAACCACTGGGGGCTCTTGGAGGAACCATGTAGAACACACCTCAGAACTGTCTCATCAAAGTAGGGAAGGTGGGCTATTATCCTATGACTCCTTTTTCTCATTGGTTGAAGTTTGCCCATGGGAAGTATTAGGTCTGCAGCACTTTTAATGAAAAGCAGTCAGTAAGCAAAGGACTCTCAGACTTCTGTGTGCTCAGGATCCCTCTGCTGTCTTCTGCATGAGCTGAGTAATCTCCACTGGTGCTTCTAGTGGAGCAGCAGAGAGATGCAGGCACTCAGGGGAGAAGCCATTAGAGTAGATCAGAACTGTCCTCTGTGGCTACAGTGGAACTCACAGGTGGGTTGGGAGGATGGCCCAGGCATCAACAATAGTTGCTCCTATATTGATGGGCACTTGGGTACTCACTATCAAATTGGTATTAATTGATCAACATTTATGTGCATTTATGTGTGTAGTAGTACATTCATCGGGTGTCATGCAGGTAGGAAGGGGGAGGGGGTTGAGCATATCTCACCTAATGGGTGCAGTGTGCACCGTCTGGGGGATGGACATGCTTGAAGCTCTGACTCAGGCAGGGCAAAGGTAACATATGTAACCTAAACATTTGTACCCCTGTAATATGCTGGAAAAAGAAAACCACAATAAGTGCTCCAAAAGCTAGGAGACTTGGGTATTGTAACTTTGACATTAATAAATGGAGGTTTAAAAAATGTCTCCCTTAAGAATTTGGACCACAAGTTGGTGCTAGTCATGCAGGTTTGTGTCCTGAATTCATACTACCAGAAACCTCAAGTCAGGGATTTTAATTTCAGTGATCTCAGGTTGGTAATGCTGCCTAGTGGCCAACAAGCAAATGCTTATCTTCTCTGTCTGAACTTGGCTTTAATCCAAGTTAATAGCAATTGTGGGGCCGTTGATGGTTCCGTTCATCTCTCCTTCCTCAATGTTAAGATGTATTGATAGATAAAAATGTGTCTTCTAACCAATGAAATTCAGTAGTAACAAGTTAGCTACAAAACACATACAAGGAGCAGTCCTTTCCTTTCTCCAACACGTGCACCTGTGCACACATACACACACACCAACTACCACACATTATAGTTACTAGTAGTCTCTTTATAATGGAGGACACTTACTAGTATGTGAGAACCTGTGTTCTTTCTCTAAGATTTATAACCACACAATCAATCAATGTTCTATTGAAGTCAGCCAAATAGCAGCCACATTAAATGAAACAGACTCAGAAAGCTGAAAATTGAAGGTAGCTTTCAGTATAACTTTTCCCATTTGCTCAAAGGAAGCAACAGCGTGGGGGATGGGGGGGGGGGGTGTTCCTGCTTCTAGCTGCATTATTTTGAACTTTCAAAGGTTTTTTTAACAAGGAAAAATATCTGTGTAATCTATAAAAAGGAAGAAATTAAACTCCGTTGGTTTTTCCCTCCTTTAAAAACAGCCTGGTCTTCAGACTTTTATTTGACAATCACATACATACAGACTGGTCTACATTTTTTCTTTTTCTTTTCTTTTTTTTTTTTTAAGAAAAGCATTGTGCCCTGAGATCAATAAATCAAAATTGGATTGCCTCCTCCTCAAAGGTGAATTGTTACCTTGCTTAAGAGGTTATGTGACAGAATCTCTAGTTTGGTAAAACACTTGAACCAAAAAAAAAAAAAAAAAAAAAGATTAAGATTTCTTTGCCTGAAAGGAAAATTCTGGATGTAATTTTTTTTCCTATGATGGGGAGAGTTTCCTGAATTGTCTCCTAGAACAAAGGATTAAATGTGAGGGATAAAGCAGGTGCAGAGCCATTGTCTAGTGCCCGCAGAGCCCATTCTCTCGTTGGAGGCACTGTTTTCACGCAGAGAATGAACTCGATTTGACAACTGCAGGAGTATCTGCAACAGCCTGAGGGATAACGCAGAGAGAGGAAGCCCCAACAGAGGGCTAAGAAAACCACTCTGCTGTCGACGTTCTGGAACAAGCAAAGCATTCTCAACTGTGGGAGAGGCCAAGGTATCAGCAGTCAAGACAAAAGCAAAATTCAGCAGTCAGAAGTCAATCAAGCTCGAAGGAAAAGGCCAGTTAAGATGCTCAGCACCCAGGGTTTCTGGAAGGATACTGAGCCACCCAGAAATGTCAGCCCTAGGAGTGGCTGGTGCAGATGCATGAATTAGAGAAGCCCCCTGAGGCCAGGGTGTGGGGTGGGAGGTGACATCGTCACAGACCCAACAGCTGTTGATTGACCACCATCTTTACTGCTGGGGCCCCTCTGAGTCTCTGGAGCCCAAGGAAGCCACGAAGCCTCGTGCTGCCTGATTTTTAAACTCTGTTCCCTTGCATTCCAAAACCATGCCATAATGTACTTCTAACCCCAGGTAAGAGTTCCAACATGACATTAACCTGCTTTTCTGGAGTGAGACCACAGAGTGAGCCCATCTTAGAAAGGAGAATCAAATCACCAAGCTTTGATCCTGAGATATCTGACAGGGGACTGTGGTCCATGCTGCAAGCTTCTGCAGATCCTGCAGGAGGGTAGAGCCTTGGTCCCCCCCACCACTGTACTGTACCCACTGCCACTGGCAGTACAGATCATGGGACATCCCCAACACGTGACAGGAGCTTACTGTCTTCGCTGTAAATGAGTTTACTCAAGTGTGCCTCTCCCAACTCATCTCAGGGATATGAAAGGCATTTGAGTCCATTGCTTTCAAGTCGATTCAAGTTGACCAGACAGGCCCTATGTTTTTGTGGCCACCTTCCAAATCCCAGCCCTCACTTTACCTGCCTCTGCAAAACCCTCTAAGCACTGTCATGAGTGTTGGGTGATGGAGTAGAAATAGCCCAGAAGTGGAGTTAGGATGACTTTTAGTCCTAACATCGTACCTGGGGCCCCAGAGCAGCCAGGCCACTTCTCTGGGCCCTTGTGTTCACATCTGTGAGGGGGGGTTGGCGACCGTGGAAGATAGTCAAGGATCTTTTCTATTTCTTGAGGAAAGCAGCCTTATTCAGACAATAAAAGACAACATGAACATGCATTCATAAGCCTATAACCTAAAAGCGGGAATAAAGCCCCTATACAGAGGATACAACATCCACTTCTCACCGGTAGCTTTGACTTCTCTTTAGCAAAAGGCACCTGGCTGAGTTTAATCACGGTTTTAGTTACGTGTTAAGTGAATGTGGCCTGGATACTTTATAAACTCTCAGAGGGCATGAAAATGCCTTCTGAGTTAAACCAAAGAAATTCAAAGATGAAGATCCAGATATGTGTGATAGGGCTGTGTGAGGACAAGCTGAATGGCAAATGGGCTTTAATTCAATAGCAGATGTAGTTAGCAACTTCTTCTAGTCAGAAAAAGTCTATCATTTTTCTTTGCTGCTGAAGGAATTGGTGCTGAGGGACAGAGACTGGAAATGGAATCAGTTTAGCACAACTGAACACACTGCCTTCCAAGTTCAGAGCCTTCTGACAACCTTCCTCTGCTGCTCTGGTAAACCCGCAGGTTATTTCTTGGATGCCTCTTGCTTCCTGGGTTTAGATTCCTAGGACTTTGGTCATAAACAAAGGTGATGCATTACATTTTATTAAATGTTCAGAATAACTTATGCTATTTAGTAAAAATGTAACATACAAAGAGGGCAAACTCTAATGGAAATAATTAAGGACATCCATAGTTAGGAATGTGTAGGATTAAATTATCCTTTGACTCAAGAGCAATCTATGTAACCATGCAGGATTTCAACCCTAGCAGTCAAAGGTGCTTTCTTTCAAGAGCTTATGTGTACCATGAATTTCCTCCAAGAATTCAGCCTTGGTTATTTCCAACAGTAAGTCCCTTCCTTATGAAAGATTTCACATAAAGAACCATTGAAAAGACTAAAGCTGACCCCACTGGGGGGTGGTCCTTACATAGTTAAAACCCTATTAGAGGAAAATAATCAAGAGACTCCTCTGGAAAAAGCACACATCTCTGTGTTCAGTGGGACCCCGCTGTGTACAGATTTAGCTGGCTGCCGGTAGAGAAACAAAAGCCACAAAGGATGTGTGAGGATGTGTGTGTGTTGTTGGGGAGTGTTACAGACATCCAATTTGTATTGTTCCTGCTGGAAAGACCCTGATCTGAGATAGGCTCTGGCAGCCCCCAGCTGAGAAGGGCCTCCTTAGAGTTCTCATTTGGTTTCAGCCAAGCCCTGGGGGGGTGGGGGGGGTGGAGAATGCATAATGAGGCTGACTGAGAATTAGATGCTTAATTGAGGCCTGTGAAGGGGAAAGAGAAAGCCAGACGTGTAGAATGTGATCAGAATCCAGCTCAGTTAAGACAAACGGGACGGCACCTGAGAAGGCCTCAGTGGCTGGGGACACAGAGAAGCCGGAACTGCCCCTAGGATTGCAGCGGAAGTAGCGTCACCCCGGGCCAAGCAGGGGTGGAGAAGGCCTGGGCTGAGGTAGTCTGGCTGAAGGTGTTAAAAACTGTGTCCTCCAGCTGTGTGACACACAGGAGGGATTTCTGCCTGTCTGAGTGTTGGCCCCAGTGTGAAACGGACTCATCCATCTGGTTCCATTTTTCTGAGGAGGATTTTTCTTCATCCCCCTCAGAAGAGGTGACACACTCTCTCCTTTGTGCCTGCACAACCCAGGGTTCACATTCTCACACAGAGCTCGCCACTCGGCCTTGTGAGGGTTCGTAACTTCCTCCCGTCTTGGCTACTTTGTGAACTCCGTGAGGGCAGCGAGATGCCTCACACCTTTCGTATCCCAGCACACAACAGGCACAGAAATATCTATTGGATTCTTTTAATTGGGCTTTTATTCCTAAATATTGGGTTCTCTGTAGAGTACTTATTCTGACTGATGATGAAATTCCAAGCCATTCTCAAGATAACTGCATGGAGGCCCATTGTCTGGTTAAATGTAAAAGAAGGATATTTTTATATTTATATAAAATATAAAATATGTATCAGGATCTTGTGCCCACCCCCAGCTATCATCACTGCCTTTCGTCTCTTAGTAAAGACAGTCTCTGATTTTGACCAGAGTAGAATATTCCCAACCGACACATGAAGAGGTGTTTTGCCATGGAAAGGGTCTTTTATAGGAACACACAAATTTTCCACAAGTATATTCCTGTCAACTTATTATCTGACTTCAGAGAAGGGTCCAAAGTTATGTGTCTACAGTATTTGTCCAATTGATACAGTGGGGTTCAGTGGTCAGGTGGCCACTTTAGGATTGGTGCCAAATGAGGGAAAATAGGTAAGTAATAGGTGGCTTACAATTTATTGTACCTTTGTCTTAAGAAAGCATGAGTTAAGTGTAAATCAAAGATATCAGGCTGCTTGGGCTGCCATAACAAAATGCCATAGACTGGGGGCTCAAACAACAGAAATTTATTTCTCACAGTTCTGGAGGCTGGAAGTTCAAAATCAAGGTGCTAGCTCATTCAGTTTCTGGAGAAGACCTGCTTTCTGGTTTATAGACAGTCACCTCTTACTATGTCCTCACATTGCAGAGAGATTTCTTTCTTCCTCTTCTTATAAGGTCACAGCCCTATGAGATGAGATCCCATCCTTATGACCTCATTTAATCTTAACCACTTCTAAAATGTCTTGTTTCTACATACAGTAACATTGGGAGTTTGGGCTTTACCATATGCATTTGGGGGAAAAACAAATATTTACCCAATAATATCAAGTCTGATCAGAACCATCATTTGAGAAACATTCTTGAAACCAGCTACTGGCAGAGGCCGGGTGTGTGTAACACTCATAGCAAATGCCCAGAAGAATCAAATACTCTGTACGCCCAATCTTGGGTTTAAGAAGATGGTATGAAGTTAAATCCAAAACCTCACTCTCCCCTAAACACAGTATGAACAAACAAGCAAATAGCATCAATACAAACAATAATTAAACACAAGAAAAGCCTGGTAGCCAGTGAAAGGAAAGGCACATCCTTCAGAAATGTGCTGGAGGAACGAGCCTCGTGTTCTCCCAAAGCACTCCTACCTCCTAACTCTGCAGGCTCAGAAATAATCCTGAATAAGATCACAACAGCTACCATTTACCTCCCTAGCTTACAAAGGAGCACCCCAGGGAATTTCCACATGAGCACGAAGTCAGACATGAACACATTTTGTTCTGCCCTTCTCCAAAGAAACAGGGAAAACCCCACTGTAATTTTGCATTTCAGCATCTCTTACTGTAAGAAAAATGGTAGCGGGAAAAGGCAGGCCAATAACAAATGCCTAGAACTCATTATTTCTAGCAAAATAAATAAATAAATAAATGCAGGAACTTTGTCAAATATTAATAGAAAGCAAAAGGGGTGAACAAAAACCAAGGGAGGAGGAGCTTCCTTCCCTCCCTCACTGAGGAGGCTGCAGAGTGTTTATCACCTTCTGGTTTGCAAGGCTGAGAGAATGGCAGAGATTGGAATTGTGTACATTATTTTTTTCTGGGATGATAATACAAAAAAATGTAACATGGAAAGAGTTGTTCAGGGTCATTTTTCATTAGCATTTTTCTGATTAGTTTCAAAGTAACTCATGTATAACGATCCTTTTTTTGTTTTGTAATGTCACTAGACTTATTTAAGGGCTAGGCTTATTGGACTTTTTCTATTTTGATTGATTTCTATTTAGAAATAAATGCATGTTATTTTTTAAAATGAGTATATATCTCATTAAGTTGTAGGTTTTTTTTTTTGGTTAATGAAATCTTCATAAAATATGGAGGTCTCCATAACAACAAATGTTAGACTCAGAAAAGAAAGAAGGAGGGAGAGAAAGAAAGAAGTCAAGCAGGAAAGGAGGGAGGGAGGGCAAGAATGAGGATACAGGAAGGCAAACAGAGAAAGGAAGGAAATGGAAGAGGAAGAACTGGAAAGGAGAGAAAGAATCTGAACATGCTGCATGCCAAGAGGTAAAAATTGGAAATACCTTTGAAATGCAGCACAGTGGGTTAAAAGCATCTGACTTTAAGTGACTGTGGTTAAAGAATTTAAACATTAGCTTTGAAAAAAATCCATTCTTGGCATTTATTAATTAAAACAGCCTATTCCCAACCAAAAACAAAGACTGAAAGAAAAAATAGACTCACATTAATAAAATTTATATCTGAAATTTGACTTTTTAGTACAACACTCTAGATCAATTTTACCTTTAGCAAATCCAAAAGAATGAGTCTTGTTCCAAAGCCAGAGAGAGAGAAATGTGTGACATTTTATTTATTTTTGATACTTATTTGTTCTTCATCTAGAATGCAAGAATGATAATTATGGATAAGAAGAAGTAATAAAAGGAAAATACGATGCTAAAAAGCAATAGTGCTGTCTCCTCTGAGATTTAATCTAGCTAAGCCAGAGCTCTGATCCATTTAATTCTATTCATTAAGCTTCATACATAGTAGGTACTCAGCATAATTTGCTGGCTGGATAGAGGAATAATAAATGAATGCTACCCCAGAGGAGGGATTTGTGATAAATTTTTGAATGATACAAAGAGGTGATTCAGCCAAGTTTGTGTATGTAAGGGTCAGTGATTAAGAGATATCCAGAAGTTGAAATCTCTTTGTTTCTCTCAGCCAATAAATATTAATCAAGTATTATAATCAGTCATTATTTCTTTTGATCCTCAAATTTTATGAGGGAGATACCATTATCTCCATCTATCAGTGACAACATTAAAATTCTGGAAGTGAATGGGACTTGCCCCAAATCACACAAACAGAAATGCCACAGCTTGAATTTGAAACCAGCTCTTCCCAAAGTCTAGGGAGTTAAACTCCATCCCCTTTCACTGACCACAATGCCTCTGAGAAAGGTGGCCAGGAACAGGCAGTCCTGAGATTCAAAACCTATCACAGTAACAAGAAAGGAAGTAACAAAGAGAAAGAAAAAGAAAAAACAAAGGCATATCCAACGAAGAAAAGGAATTTACAGAGGCTGGAGTTATGGTTTGTTGTATGGCATTTGTTGCAGGGAGGGTGGGTCAAATGATGCCCGATTTGTTTTGTCTCCCTTTGCGATGCGATGGGTCAATTTTCTCAGGAGTGTGTGTTTACCCCTGCATACCTATGTATTATTGCCAAATACTCGGATATGAAAACTGGACGCTACTCAAGCAGCTATGCAAGAACCAAGGACTAGAATGTTCTTTTTGAAGTTAAATGTGTTTAGTTTATGGCTTTTGGAGCTGCATCATGGAGAAGAGTGACTTTTAAGATTAGCTCAGATAGTGTTGGTGACTTCACTGTAAAGAACAGTTCACGGGAAAGTATCATTACAACATAGTATACCACCGAGACTCAACTTCTCTTCAAGTCCTGTATTTACACTGACAGCCTGTTATTTCACATTAAATTGGTCTTTGATCTTTCTCTCACTTAGCTACTCTTGGATTCTAGACCTAAAAGTGAACTTGGAAGTCTAGGGAAAAATAAAATCTAATTGAGCTCATCTTCTCTAATCATCAGTAGTTTAAAAAGAACATAAATTGGTGTCCCTGCACGTGGAATGATAGCCTTCTTCCATTTGAGTTGGGAGTTAAATGTAGGTACAGATGCCCTACACTCTAAGACCAGGTTCCTTCCACTTCAGTACCATTATGAAGTCAGCAGAGTTTAGCCTAAGAGACCTCCTCTGTATACATAATTCAGTGTTTCTCCAAGTTTCATACATGCACCATTTGTATGTAGCTTGATAGATGATTTTAGGGGATGTAGAGATTAACATATTATCGTTTGCTAAAAAATTAGGCACAAAGCAAACGTACAATTCCATAGCTATAATTTCTATGGGAAAAAATTAAGAAATAATGTTGTGGAGAGCGGAGCAAGATAGCTAAAAAACCTCCAGTGATCATCCCTCCGCACGAACACCAAATTCAACAACTATCCACACGGGAAAGCAAAAGTACCTTCAGAAGAAACAAAGTCAGGTGAACAATCCAGTACCAGGGTTTAACATTGTGTCAAAGAAAGACATTGAAGAGGGCAGAAAAGACAGTCTTGCATTGCCTACGCAATGATTGAGGGACGTTGAATTAGAACTTGGGGCTGTCACGTCGTAGAGAAATGCAGCACAGAACAGAATTGTGCCAGCACCCACATGGAGAGCATTTAGACCACCCCAGCCAGAGGGAAAGCCTCTGGCCTGAAACCCGAGTTCTGGCTAGCCCCACCACCAGCTGACAAAAAGTGGCCTGGGCCTAGAATAAATTCATAAGACAGGCCACAAAGGCTGCAGTCCTTGGTCAATTCGTGCAGCTGTGTTGGCTTGGAGCCAGCGGACTTGGGGTACATGTGACCCAGTAAGACACCAGCAGTGGTGGCCAAGCCAGTGCCTGTGTCACCCTTCCCCCAATATAGGCAGTGTGGCTCAGGGAGCCTTATTCCACTTGGGAAAAGGAAAGGAAAGAGTTTAGAGGTGTTTGTTTTGCAACTTGGGTACCAGATCAGCCACAGTAAAATAAAGTACGAAGTAGACTCCTGAAGCTAAATCCTGAGTTCAGGATTTAATTCCTAGCAAGCATTTCTAGATCTACCCTAGGCCAGAAGGAAACATGCTACCTTGAAGAGAAGGACCCAGTCCTGGAAGGATCTACCACTAACTGACTAAAGAGCCCTTGGGCTTTGAATAAACATCAGAGGTAGCCAGGTAGCAGTCACCACAGGCTCTAGGTGAGACTGGGCTGGCTTCAGGTGTGATGTGTTGCAGTCCCAGCTCTGGTGGCCATGAGGGAGTGCCCACATTGCTACTCCCCCAACTCCAGCAGCATAGAACAGAGAGTGAGGGAAGAGAGTGAGAGACTGACTGGTAATCCAGGGAATTCTCACATATCTTACTCAAGTCCACCAAAGTGGAACTACCTGGTGTCTGTAAGAGTCACAACATTACTGGGCTGGGGCAACCCCTGTGCTGATATGGCTGCAGTGACCAAAGACTTAGATCACAACACTCAATTCCCTTTGAATACCTAGAAAGCCTTCTCAGGAAGGACAGGTTCAAATAAGTCCCAAGTGTGGAGATTAAATAAATACCTAACTCTTTAATATCCAGACATTGACAAATATCCACAAGCATCAACACAACCCAGGAAAACATGACCTCACCAAACCAACTAAACAAGGTACCAGTGACCAATCCTAGAGTGATGGAGATATGTGATCCCTCTGACAAAAAATTCAAAATAGCTGTCCTGAAGAACTTCAGTGAACTTCAAGACAACAGAGGGAAGAAATTCAGAAGCCCATCAGAGAAATTTAACAAAGAGATTGAAATTTAAAAAAAAATTAAGCGGAAATTCTGGAGCTGAAAAATTCAATTGATAAAGTTGAGAAATACGTAATAGTCTCTCAACAGCATAATTGAGCTTGAAGACAGGCTATTTGAAAATACACATTCAGAAGAGAAGAAAAAAATAAAAAAGAATGAAATGTGCTTACAAGATCTATACAATTGCCTCCAAAGGGCAAATCTCAGAGTTATTGGCCTTAAGGAGGAAGTGGAGAGAGAGATTGAATTTTCTATTTATTCAAATAGAAAATTTATTCAAAGAAATAACAGAACTTTCCAAACCTAGAGAAAGATATCAGTATCCAGATTCAAGAAGGTCACAGAACAACAAGGAGATTTAACACAAAAAAAGACTACCTCAGGGCATTTAAAAATCAAGCTCCCTCCGGTCATGGATAAAGAAAAGGTCCTAAGGGAAGCAAGAAAAAAAAATAACATATAAAGGAGCTCCAATATATCTGGCAGCAGACTTTCTCAATGGAAACTTTATAGGCCAGGAGAGAGTGGCATGGCATATTCAAAGTGCTGAAGGAAAAGAACTTTAACCTTATAATATTATATCCCGTAAAACTATCTTTCAAACACGAAGGAGAAAAAGACTTTCTCGGACAAACAAAACCTGAGCGATTTCATCAACACTAGACCTGTCCTACAAGAAATGATAAAAGAAGTTCTTCATTCTGAAAGGAACATTAATGATCAATAAGAAATCATCTGAAGCTTATGACTCACTGGTAAAAGTACACAATTACGAAATGCCGTATTGCTATAATTGCAGTGTATAAACCACTTATATCTTGAATACTAAGAGACTAAAAGACAAACCTTTCAAAAATAGCTACCACAATTTTTTGAGAGATAGATAGTATAAAAAGATGTTGATGGAAACAAACAGTTAAAAAACAGGTGAGATAAAGTGTAGAATTTCTGTTAAATTTCTCTTTGCTTATTTGTTTGTAAACAGAAGTAAAATATGTTTAAATAATTGGTTATAAAACATTTTTTGCAAACCTCATGGTAACTGCAAATCAAGACAACTACAACAGACCACAAAAAAATAAAAAGAAATTAAAACACACCACCAAAGAAAATCACTTCTGACAAAGAAGAAAAGAGGGAAGAAAGAGAAGACCACAAAACCCAGAAATCAAATGACAACATGGCAGTAGTTAAGTCCTTACCTTATCAATAATAGCATTGAATGTGAATGGACTAAACTTTCCGATCAAAAGATGTACAGTGGCTAACTGGATTAAAACAACAACAACAAGACCCAACTATATGTTGTCTCTTGTCTGCAAGAAACATACTTCACCTATAAAAACACATATAGATTGAAAATAAAGAGATGGAAAAAGATATTCCATGCAAGTGAAAAAAAAAAAAAGAGTAGCTATGCTTCTATCAAGTAGTTGAAAAACCTAGAAGAAATGGATAAATTCCTAAACACATACATCCTACCAAGATTGAACCAAGAAGAAATGCAAAACCTCAATAAAGTAACAAGTAACAAGATAGAAGCAGTAATAAAAAGTCTTTCATCAAAGAAAAGCTCAGGACCTGATGACTTCACTGTTGAATTCTACCAAGTAATCAAAGAACTAATACCAATACTACTTAAACTATTCCAAAAAATTGAGGAGGAGGGAATACTCCCAAACTCATTCTATAAGGCCTGTATCACCCTGATACCAAAACCAGAAAAAGACACAACAAAAAGGAAAACTATAATCCAATTGCTGATGAGCATAGATGCAAAAATCCTCAACAGAATAGTAGCAAATTTAATTCAGCAACATATCAAAAGATTATTCATCATGATCAAGTGGAATTCATCCCAGGGATGGAAGGATGGTTCAACATATGCATATCACTCAATGTGATACATCACATCAGCAGAACAAAGGACCAAAAACCATATGATCATTTCAATTGATGCTGAAAATGCATTCAATAAAATTCAACATCCCTTCATGATAAAAAGAAAAAAAAAAAAACCTTAAAAACTAGGTATAGAAAGAACTTACCTAAATACAATAAAAGCCATATATGACAGACCCACAGCTGGTATCACAGCATATATATACAATAAAAGCATATATATACAATAAAAGCCATATATGACAGACCCACAGCTGGTATCATACTGAATGGGGAAAAACTGAAAGCCTTTTCTGAGATATGGAGCAAGATAAGGATGTCACTTTCACCACTGTTATTCAACATAGTACCGGAAGTTCTAGCTAGAGCAATCAGACAAGAGAAAAAAAGAAAGGGCATCCAAACTGGAAAGAAAGAAAGAAGTCAAATTATCCTTATTTACAAATGATATGATCTGGAGAAACCTAAAGACTACACTCACACACACAAACTATTAAAACTGATCATCAAATTTAGTAAAGTTTTAGGATACAAAATCAGCATACAAAAATCAGTAGCATTTCTATATGCCAACAGTAAATCTGAAAAAGGAACCAAGAAAGTAATCCCATTTACAATAGCTAAAAATAAAATACCAAGGAATAAACTTAACCAAAGAAGTGAAAGACCTCTATAATGAAAGTTATATAACAGTCATGAAAGAAATTGAAGAAAACATTAAAAAATCGAATATTCCATGCAATGGATTGAAAGAATTGATATTGTTAAAATGTCCACACTATCCAAAGCCATCTTCAGATTCAATGTAATCCTCATCAAAATACCAATGACATTCTTCACAGAAATAGAAAAAATAATCCTAAAATTTATATAGAACCACAAAAGACCCAGAATAGCCAAAGCCATTCTGAGCAAAAAGAAAAAACTAAAGGAATCACATTACCTGACTTCAAATTATACTATAGAGCTGTAGAAACCAAAGCAGCATAATACTGGGATAAAAACAGACACATAGACCAAAGGACCAGATTAGAGAACCAAGAAATAGCTCTACGTATCTATAGTGAACTTGTCTTTGGCAAAATTGCCAGAAACATATAGTGGGGAAAGGATACTCTCTTCAATAAATGGTGTTGGGAAAACTAGATATCCATATACAGCAGAATGAAACTAGACCTTTATCTCCTGCCATACACAAAATTAAATCAAAATGGAGTAACAACTCAAACCTAAGACCAGAAACTATGCAATTACTAAAAGAAAACAAATGCTTCAGGGCATTGGTCCCGGCAAGGACTTCTTGAGTAGCGCCGCCAAGCACAGGCAACCAAAGCAAAATTTGACAAATAAGATCACATCAAGCTAAAAAGCTTCTGCACAGCAAAGGAAACAATCAACAAAGGGAAGAGACAACCCACAGAATGGGAGAAAATATTCGCAAACTACCTATCTGACAAGGGACTAATAACTGGAATATATAAGGAGCTCCAACAACTCAATAGGAAAAAGTCAAATAATCAGATTTAAAAATGGGCAAAGGATCTCAATAAACATCTCTCAAAAGCAGACATACAAATGGCCACCAGGTATATGAAAAAATGCTCTATATCATTAGTCATCAGAGAAATGCAAATCAAAAGTTTGTTAGCTATCACCACAGTAATACTGCACAGCAAACCATCTTCAATCTTGGGTGCTTACAACAACAGTTGTATGTTATTTTGCTCATTGATATTAGGATCATCTATGACTAGCCCGGGCCAGGAAGCATGTCAGGCTGTGAGTTGAGTCCTGGACTCACTCGTTAGACCAGCTGCCCTCTAAAGTATGTTCTTCTTGGGGTGAAAGGTAGGAGCAGAAGAGGGAAAGCCCTGACTATCAAGTCTCTACTTGACTTACTTCTGCTAACACCCCATTGGCCACAGCAAATTTCCTTGCCAAGTCCTTTCTCACGTCAAAGGACAGTGAAGTAGATTTCCGTGAGAGTGGCAGGTAGGAAGTGAACATTTCTGAACAATTGTCTAATCCATTACATCAATAGTGATGTTGGAACATGGATATGGCAAAAGCTGTCAAGATAGTTCAAGAATGATTTGGGTCAATACCACTTTACTTCAATTCCATTGAAAACGGGCCCTGCACTGTATGCCTTGTCATGTCACCTATGTGACTACAGATTCTAAGAAATAACTGTTGGTAATCCTATTTGTTTTGTGGGTTTACTGTCAATACAAATCTCAAATTAAACCTTAGAAGATCCCACAACATCTCTTCACATTTATGTATTTAAAAATCTGGTTAACTACATTCTGTATGCATCTCAGTATCTTTTCTTCTGTGATGAAACCTGCTTCATTTATTACATTTTATGTAATGCCACTAACCTACAAAAGCTTCCAATAACCAAGGCTTTAAAAAGTACAGTTGTAGTTGGTAAGTAAAAATGAAAATGGTGCTGAATGTCCCAGACTTTTTCTATTTCAGCACCTAGGACTCTTGCAAAGAAGCCTAGAGTGTACCTCTTATTTCTGTTCCAAGCAACAGCAGTCAAAATGGAGGGAGAGATAGGCCAACTGGAATAAATAGGCTGTAGAGGCAATTTTTGTTTTGATCAGATTCTGTCGTCTGTGTGAAATGAGCTCATTTCTCTGGGGCAGTGAGTTGCATTGCCCAGCAGTATAGAAGCCGTGAGGATAATACCAGTTCCACATGTATGTCAGAGTAACAAATGTCTGGCATTTCTCTTCTCCTTTCCAAACAAACAGCACACCCACACACACACAAATTCATATAAGCATGCTATCGCACAATACACTGTCATCTATCTATACCGCATGCATACACATACATGCACATGTTGTACACACTCATGATCTGAAATAGATAATGTCTACCCAAGCTTACCTTTAACATCTCCAAAAGCAGATCTCACAGATGATGCCTCCCTCTGACTCCAGGGGTGTATGCAGAGCTACAACTTTGATTTCTGCTTCTCTTTCTCGGTGTCATGGATCTTAAACCTGCCACTGCACTTCACGTTAACCTATGTCAATACATTGGCACAAATCTGTGACTCTTCACACATTCACTTGTAAAATAATGAGGTTAAAAGCATAAACATAGAGCAATTGAAATGTTTACTGTTTTCTCTGCTTTTTGCATTTTACTTTCTTCGACTTTTTTCTTTCCCTTACCTAGCTCTTGGAAGTGTTTTGTATTCTTCTTCATTCTCACTGAGCATCATTTAATAGACTAGCATCAGGCCTATTAGATAGAAAGTCCTCAGTGATGCCAGAAGGGTTTCTCCACACTAATGTCATCAGAGTTATTACCACTGATAGTAATGACTTTGAAAAAGATTTCCGAAAAGAATCAGCCACAGGCACCTCTAGATCCCATCACAAAAAAAAAAAAAGGACCCTAAGAAAAGATTCAAAGAAGTAATGTATCAAGAGAGTTAGATCTGTTAATTTTGCTTCCATAATAATCATTTCTTATTAAAAATAACAATAATGTTATGTTTTAATAATTTCTGATGACGTCCCAGAGAGTCAGACAAGGAGTCAGAGCATTTTATAGTCATTTTACTAGTGAAAAAGCCAAGGCTCTTAAATGTTACAAGATTTAGTAAAAGTCATTCAAAAAACTAAATGACTAGCCAAGGTATCTTCTTTTGCAATGTGTCTGTGTCTTCTTGTCCATTTTCTACTGGATTCCCTGTCTTTGTAAAGTCATTTTGAACTTATGTTAATTTTAATGTTTTCCAAATTATCTTAATGGTTAGTGCCTTGTTTATCCTATGTGAGAAATTTTTGCCCAATTGTATGAGGTCTTTCTCTGTGTTACTTTTCACATTTGGTTCTATAATCCACCTGGAATTTATTTTTTGGAATAGTTTCCTTCAGTATAGGTCTGCTGATAAAAAATTGTTTTATTCTCTGAAATGTTTTTATATTAAAGTCAAATTTGAAAAATGTTTTTCTTGGGTATGAAATTTTAGGTTAGAGAAATTTTCTTTCAGCACTTTGAAGATGTCATTGCATTATCTCTGGCTTCCATTATTTTTGCTGTGAATTTATAAGTCTTATTGTTGCTATTCTGAAGTTAATGGGGTTTTAGCCACTAGATAATTTTATACTTTCAATGTTGGTTTTCAGCAATTTCACAATGATTGGACTAAGGTTTGTTTTGCATTAATTTTGTTTGAGAATCCTAACACTACTGATACAGTAGTTTGAATGATATTTCATTGATTTTGGTAAATTCACAGCCATTCTCTCTTAAAAATATTGTTTTTGGCCCATTATACTTAGGATAGATTCTACCTCATATGCTTTCTACACTCTTATCTGTGTTTTTAATCTGTACTTTAGTCTTTGTTTTTTTCTGACCTACCTTCAGTTTACTAATCTCCTCTTCACTATGTCAACCTGCTGTCAAATCCACCAGTTCAATTCTTACCTTCAGTTATTGTGTTCATCTGACTTTTAAAATAGTGTCCAGTTCTGACACATTTCTTTGCTACGAAAATTTTCAGCTTGATGTCCAATTTCCAAAACACAATCATTATTTTAAAGTTGTGCCTATGATATCTGGATTGCTAACATGTGTCTGTATGTTGTCTCCTTCATTCTCTTGGTTTTTAGTGATTTGTTCTTATTTTTCTGGAATGCCAGGTAATTTTTGATTGAATGCTAAACACTCTTTGAAAAATTATAATAAAAATTTTATTTTTCTGGAATGCCAGGTAATTTTTGATTGAATGCTGAACACTCTTTGAAAAATTATAATTTGTGACTCTGGGTGGTTTTAATATTCCTCTGGAAAGGGTTTATTTTGCTTCTGATAGGCAGGTAGGATAGAGCAGAGCACTGTAATCCAATCAGGAACTTTGTTGATTAAAAACTTAGACTTTAGGTTTTTGTCTATTTCAAGTTCATCCTTGCCCCCAAGGTCAGGGGACACAACAAAAAACCTTACGTACTTCTCAGGGTACCTCTCTTTTGATGACTCTGACCTTTAAAGTTTTGCTTCCTGCTCCCAGCCTCACAAAACTTCTGGGCTTTTGTTGTTGTTTTTATATGTTTTGTAGAGACTGGGTCTCACTATGTTTGCTTGGGCTGGTCTTGAACTCCTGGCCTCAAGCGATGTTCCCACCTCACCCTCCCAAAGTGCTGGGATTATGGGCATGAGCCACCACACCCTGCTTTATCTGAAGGGTGTGTTTAACTTCCTGGCACATGAGTGAATGTCAGGGTCACCATTTTGTACCTCCTCAAGTTTGTCCTGCATTCATTGCTGTCTGGTGCCTCAAAATATATATTTTTTAAATAATCTGGTCAGTGTTTTTAGCTATTCTTGGTAGGAGAGTTAGTTTGTATCATGACAGTTTCGCCTTAGGTGAAATCCCCGTCTTATTGTAATTTTAATTTGCATTTGTTTCATTATTAGCAAAGAAAATTATCTTTTCATGTGTTGCAGGCCATTTTATTTCTTCATTTATCAACTGTCTTTTAAATTTCTTGCCAATTTTGCTATTCAGTTATTGATCTTCTTCATCTCTAGAAGCCCTTATAAAGATATTAACCCTTTCTGTATGATAAAAGGTACAAATATTTTGATTCAATTGGTAACTTTTTTAAAATTTCTTATATTTTTTCCATTCAAAATTTTATGCTTGTAAAGTTAAATATTTCCATCTTTCCTTATTACCACTATCTTTTGTTTTGTTTTTTTTTTTTTTTGAGGCAGAGTCTCAACTCTGTTGCCCAGGCTAGAGTGCCGTAGTGTCAGCCTAGCTCACAGCAACCTCAAACTCCTGGGCTCAAGTGATCCTTCTGCCTCAGCCTCCCGAATAGCTGGGTCTACAGGCGTGTGCCACCATGCCCAGCTAATTTTTTCTATGTATTTTTAGTTGGCCAATTAATTTCTTTCTATTTTTAGTAGAGATGGGGTCTCACTTTTGCTCAGGCTGGGTTCGAACTCCTGACCTTGATCGATCCTCCGACCTCGGCCTCCCAGAGTGCGAGGATTACAGGTGTGAGCCACCGTGCCCAGACACCACTGTCTTTTAAGGCATAATTAGCAAAGTTTTTCTTCTCCCAGGCTTACACAAATTCATCAATGATTTCCTCTGTAACTATGTTTGAGGAGTATGTTGATGAGCAATTGAAAAATAGTACATTTCTAGAACTTGGCACAGTGAGAATGGGTATGATATGGTGTCAAAATTTCAGTTGGCAGTTTCGAGTTTTGTTTTTCCTTTCCCAATCTCATCCTCAGGAGTAAATGAAACAAACTAAGGATACTGTTGCTTTCATGTTGTACTTGAAAGGTTTGGGAGACCCATGAGTCATTTCTTCTTTCTTATGTTATCCTTTGCTGGGTTCTCTCATCTCCTCTCATATCACCAATGTTACTCCTATACTGACGTCTTCCAAATACCCACATGTTTATACCTATGTGAGAATTTCACATTTAATTCTCTCCTCAGCACCAGATATAGAAGCTTGTTTGGAATCTAACTTAAATGACTGACCCTGCACTTCGGACTTTAAATCTAAATTGACTTTCTTCTTTCCCCAACTCTGCTTGTTTTATATGTCTTCAATTATTGACCTCTCTACCTTCCATCCACCCAGGCTCCGAGCTCAGTCATCTTTGAATCATATATCTTGATTGTCAGCTTCAGTAAATCATTACCAGGAGTATAAATTCCACCTCTGAAGATCTCTTCCTTTGAAGAGATTATAAACTGAATCTTTCCCATCTTGCTTCATTCTTACCAAGAGGCACACTAAGTTTCACATACTATAGGCACAGTAAGGACTCACAAGAAAAATAAATTTAATCTTCTGTTTAAAATGTATGGAAATAATAAAAGCTTTAAAAGTATGGGTATTCTAGCACTTTATCTGTATCTATATTTACAAATGTCCTTGCTGTTCAACTTGTGAAAACATAATAGATGTTTAACCAAAAAGAGATTATTGTCCTTTTGAATATCTGGAAAATTTCTTACAATATGAAACACAGTTCTCTTACTACTACATTAAGCTTCAACCACAGCAAATGTATGTGACGCTATGCAAATACAACAGTCATTAAGGAAATCAATTGAAGACTGGATTCCCTGTAATCCAAAGTAGCAGCATCTGAGAAGGTCTCCTAAAAAGTAAGCCATTCACTTGTGCTTAAATCAAAACCTTCACCACCAGAAGAACTAATCTTTCATCTTTTAGGCATGCTTAAGGCAAAAATAGGTTTTCTTTTTTTTTTTTTTCCTCTTCAAAGGATAAGTACATAAACTTTGTTTCTCTCTCTCTCTCTCTCTCTCTCTCTCACTCATTCACACACACACACACACACACACACACACAAACACACATATACTTTCCTAAATTTAAATTGTAGGTTGTTCTGATGAAACCAAGTTTTCCTGCTCTCATGCTACCAGATTTCTAATTTAGAAATTATGTATGCATATATGTGATTATCTTGCAAATTAAAGAGAACTTAAAAGACTAAAGTATTCAAGCAACTCAACCCACTATTTCCTCCTTTAAACTTTTCTGCAAAAAGAAGTTGAGTCCCAGGAGTATTTTCAAATTTAGGAGGGCAGTGGAAAGTGACAGAACAATTGGCCCTCGGGCTGTTAGAATTCTCTATTGACCAGGGACTGTGGTCTTTCCCTCTTTCAGCTCAAGGCGAGGACACACCTAGAGTGCCTGGAAAAAGCGAAGCCTCCAGTGACATAGAAGATACTCCAGATCTCGATGGTAAGGTTCTGCGCTATTTGAGCTCATGCAAACTACAAATCTGGCACATTTTCTATGTGTAATCTAGGATTAAGGGAGCTATCTGTTCTATGAATCAACATATTTAGTTAAAACAAGGTAAATTTCAAAAACCATTTTCTATTAAAAACTAATAAAATAGTCATTTTTTCAAACTGTCTCTAGCTATTTTAAAATAGCATATACTTTGATTTAATCATGCCTCGAAATACTGAGGCCACAGTAGATAACTGCAAGGCTAAACAAAATTGAAATCTACCTGGTGAACTTTATGGAAACTTCACTTACTTCTGCAAAAGGCACTTACTTCTACTGGTATTTCTGCTGCACTGGGCATCCAGGGGAACCCTAGGGTCAAGTTTGGGCTACAATTGTCCTCTCACCTTCATCGTTGCACTTCACTAAATCAAAATGAATTGACAAAAACCTTCTTAAATTCACATCTAATTTTGAAAGCATCTAAAGATTCTGAGCCTTTAGAATATCCATATCTTTCCCCTGCATGATGCTGAGAGCCCTTTGAAATACCATTACTTGAATTAGAAAAACAACTAATTGAGCGCACATGATTTAATAAGTACTTGATTCACTGGCCCATAGAGCTTAACAGAACCAGATTGGTCAGCTGATCAACTGTTTAAATATCTTGCTGTTTGGGTAATTTTAGCCAAAAGAAAAAAGCTAATTACTTTGCGTTTTTAATGACCTTTGGGAAAAATCCAGCCATTGGTGGACATTATTTGAAAGTTTTAAATAGAATTTCCTATACCAGGTGTTCCTCCCTTCCATAGGCTCAAATCCATAGGCTCAA
>VSMD01015256.1:0-17543 GCA_008750895.1 Mirza zaza | reverse complement strand
CCTGTCACCATCACCATCACCACACACACCTCCCTCCTGTCACCATCACCATCACCATCACACACCTCCCTCCTGTCACCATCACCATCACCACACACACCTCCCTCCTGTCACCATCCCCATCACCACACACACCTCCCTCCTGTCACCATCCCCATCACCACACACACCTCCCCCCCTCAACATCACCATCACCACACACAACTCCCTCCTGTCACCATCACCATCACCACACACACCTCCCCCTGTCACCATCACCATCACCACACACACCCTCCTGTCACCCTCCTGTCACCATCACTACACACCACCTCCCTCCTGTCACCATCCTCACCACACACTGCATTCTTACTTGTTAGCACAAGGGAGCTAGAAGACACTTATTGCTCTGTCCTTCCACTTGGTCACTTTGTCCTACATCCTCTCACCACCTCTAGGACACTGGCCAGGAATTGTTGCACATTTTCACTCTCTATCGTATCATCCCACCTGGTCCCTCCCTGTGTCTGCTGTCCTTTGTAGCAGCTTCCTCCACTTGCCTCAGTTACTCCAGCCAGTGTCCCCACCCCTACCGAAGCTGTTTTCATTGTGGCTCCTGCTTTCTCCATCTGGTCCTCCCACCGTTCAGTGGCTGAGGGCACAGCCTGTGGTGCACGCCTCTTGCACTCACCATCTTCCCTGGGCTCACAGGACATGCCACTGTGACATTTCTCCTTCCTCCGTGGTTGTTCCACCCCAGTGGCTTGATTTTTCTCATCTCCCCAGCATCTCACTGTTGAGGTGCCCAGCGCTTGGTCCTTGGCCCTCTTCTTTCCTGACTGTACTGGCTTCCACTGTGGTCTCCAACGCAGTGGCTTTACACCACCCGTAGCCCTGCCACTGCCCAGCGCACACCCCCGCGCAGACTCTCCTCGGCCCACGGCCGTGTATCCACCTGCCTGATGACGTCGCGCCTGGGGCGTCCGGCCACTGTCTGTGATGAAACACACCTGTGACCACACTGCCGCTCCGTCCGCAAGTGCCCTGCTCCTCTCTCCGCCTTCGGCAACTTGTTGACGGCAGCGTCTCCTTCTGGTTGCCTCAACTCCTCCCTTCACGCACCCCATGCAGCCCATTGGCAGCTTCTCTGCTCACCTCTCCCACCCCTCCACTGCTGCCACCCGGAGCTGGTCCCCATGACCTCCCGCCGGACTGTGATCACGTCCTTCTACCCTAGGTTCGATCATGTTCCTCCTCTCCTGACGGCCCTTCCTTGGCCCCCATTTCTCCCATAGCAAAAGCTGACATCCTTTTAGTGGCCCAGGAGACCTCAGAACACCTGGTCCTGGGCCCTCTGGCCTTAGCCCTCCCACTGTCCCTGGCTCACTTCCCCCAAGCCACACTGGCCAGCATTCTCTCTCTCACACTCTCTGGGCTCAGGACTGGGCTGCAGCTCATCCTTCTGCCTGGAACTCCTCCCAGAGACGTGCACAAGACTCATCTTGCCAGTGATGCCTGACCCAACCGCTCGCTCCTTTAAATACTGAAACTACCTCCCTCCCCATGGCCTGCTCTCCACAAGACTCACCTTGCCAGTGATGCCTGACCCAACCGCTCCTTTTAATACTGAAACTACCTCCCTCCCCATGGCCTGCTCTTTGCTGTCTTCTGTCCACAGCAGTGACCACATCCCAGCCACCAGGGCACTGCGACCAGGGCACTGCGACCGAGCATGCCTACTGTGCATTGCCTATCTCCCCAACTGGGGCGTGAGCTCCACGAGACAGGATTCTTATCTGTTTTTCTGTTTTCTTGTGTGTATGTTTTTTTTTTTAAACAGAGTCTCTGTTGCCCAGACTAGAGTACTGTGGCGTCAGCCTACCTCACAGCAACCTCACACTCCTGGGCTCAAGTGATCCTCCTGCCTCAGCCTCCCAAGTAGCTGGGACTACAGGCATGCGCCACCATGCCCAGCTAATTTTTTCTATATATTTTTAGTTGGCCAATTAATTTATTTTTATTTTTAGTAGAGACAGGGTCTCGCTCTTGCTCAGGCTGGTTTCAAACTCCTGAGCTCAAGCAATCCTCCCGCCTTGGCCTCCCAGAGTGCTAGGATTACAGGCGTGAGCCACCGTGCCCAGCCCATTGTGTTTTGATGACTGTTGTGTCCCAAATGCCTTGAATAATACTTATACATCGGAGATGCTTAATACAAATTACTGGAATGAACACATGTGAAATGTCCCATGACTGCCCATTTATGAACTTCAGGTGAGGATAGCTCTGGGTCTAACCTCCCAAAATTGACTTAGGAGGAAGATTAATAGGATGGGTATTTTTCAAGTGTTTTCTATTTTAAAGTGTTAAACCTAACTCAAGATGACTGAACAAAAAAAGTTCTTTATTGGCTGACGTGACTAAAAAGTCTAGAATTAGCTGCAGGCATGGCTGGGTCCAGACAAGCAAACGCTACTGTCAGGCTTAGTATCTCGACTGCCGGCTTGAGCCTCCCATGGGCTATTCCTCGTGTGCAGCTCCGGCAGCTTCAGGCCAGCTCTATCCCCACCTCAAGTCCATGAGGCAGAAAGTTTCCCTTAAGAAGAGTCCCAGTGTTAGGTTTCCTGGGTCCAGCTTGAATCAGGTGCCCCCTGACCCAGTTGTCATTCCTGGGGAATGGGATTTAGCGACCCACTAGACCTGGAGTCCTAGAGTCAGCCTGAGCCATGTGGGCTGGGGTGGAGGGTAAGTGAGGTCTGAGACCACAGTGCAAAACACAGGTGCAGAGCTGGCATGAGCAGCTGTCCCCCTGGGCTGCCTGCTAGGGCTGCAGGAACAGCTCCCAAGGGGCCTAGTAGGTCTCAACAGTGGCTAACAGGAGGAGTAGCCTGCCTCACACAGAAAGCCTGAGCTGTCCTCCCCAATTCTCAGTCACCATCCAGATGGGAAGTAATGCAAAAAGCTCAAGATGTCAAAAGATACCCTTTAGCCAGAATCTGGCTTTACACACAATAGCTTCCTACACGTTCTCCTGACCTCACTGTCCACCAACCCCCTGAAGCAGAAGTCATTAAGGCAGGACAAAGAAGGATGGCCACCATCATGACTGTCACATCACACTGTGCTAGAACTGCGAGACCATGCAATCAGACATGGGAACAAAATAAGAAGCTTAAATATTCAAAAGAGCTGGCAATACTATCACTATTTGTAGATGATATATTTATAAATCTCCAAAACTCAAAAGAATGGGCTGAAAATGTATTAAAAACAATAAGGCAATTCAGTGAGTTATAAAATTTATATTCAAAACAAAATTGATTTCCTATAATTTCTTATAGGAAATAGAAACATTATGAGCTTGATAATGTAGCAAAAGAAACTATATTGTTCACAGAAAGAATTTTAAAATATTTTGTAAAAACTAGGAATTGCTGTGAACCTAGAACTGTTCTAAAAAACAAAAGTCTTAATTTAAACAAAACCTAGGAATAAATCGAGATATATATGAAAAAAGTTATAAAATTCTACTAAGTGACATAAAAGAAGACTTAAATAAATAAATATTTTATTTTTTAATATGACATCAATACAAATGTTAAAGATACTATACTAGGTCTAATAGTGTACCCCCAATATTCGTGTACTTCCTGAAACTTCAAAATGTGACCTTATTTGGAAATAGGGTCATTGCAGACATAATTAGTTAAAATGAGTCATAATGGAGTGGGTGAGTCCTTAATCTGACTGCTGTCCTCAGAAGAAGAGGACAGGAGACACACGGAGAGATGCCAGGGGTGTCACTGCACACCTTGCAGTGACAGAGGCACAGAGTGGGGTGACACATCTGCGGGTCGAGAAATCCCAAGGCTTGCCAGCGAAACCAGAAGCTAAGAGAAAGGCAAGGAACAGGGTCTCCCCAGCACCTTGGAAAGAGCGTGGCCTGCCGACACCCGGATTTGGGCTTGTCGCCTCCAGAACTGGGGGAGAAATGCTCCTGCTCTCGAGTGTGCGGTGTGGCTGTTAGCTGCAGCAGCCCCGGCTACCGGCATGGACATCAGTTCTTCCATGTTAACTGCAAGCTCCATTCAAGCCTGATCCAAATCCTAATGGGGTTTGTTTCAGTTTGAGGTTTTGTTTTTGGATTGTTGATTTTTATTTTTTGGTTTTTTGGTTTAGGATAGTATTTTGTCCTATTTTTTCCTCTTATTGTTTTTGCTGTTCTGGGAAGTGAAAGATTTAAAAATCAGTCTCTCAGAATGAAAATAAAGTTATCTCCAGGAAATTTCTGAAAAGCAAAAGTAACAAAGCAGGCCTAGCACTCCTTCCAGACAAGGCAAACCCTGTGGCGCTGCTGCCAAGAGGGAGGCGCCAGGGGCAGAAAAGGTAGTTCAGAAGTGGCCTAGGCCAGGCGTGGTGGCGCATGCCTGTAATCCTAGCACTCTGGGAGCCCAAGGCGGGCGGATTGCTCGAGGTCAGGAGTTCGAAACCAGCCTGAGCAACAGTGAGATCCTGTCTCTACTATACATAGAAAGAAATTAATTGGCCAACTAATATATATAGAAAAATTTAGCCGGGCACGGTGGCACATGCCTGTAGTCCCAGCTACTCGGGAGGCTGAGGCAGGAGGATTGGTTGAGCCCAGGAGTCTGAGGTTGTTGTGAGCTAGGCTGATGCCACGGCACTCACTCTACCCTGGGCAACAAAGCAAGACTCTGTCTCAAAAAAAAAAAAAAAAAGAAGTGGCCTCAGCACAGCAGAGGTGTAGGATGAGGGGGGAAGAACTGTGAAGCCAGTGGGCACACATCAATCTTTCAATAAAAGGCACTGAGAAAACAAGAAAGTTGATTGACAATTGCAAAGCTGTGGAAACAACCCAAGTGTCCATCAATGCCTGAGTGGATGAATAAAATGTGGCGTATGGATACCATGGAGTTCCACTCAGCCACAAAAAAATGGTGAATTAATATCTTTTGTAACAACCTGGATGGAACTGGAGACCATTCTTCTAAGTGAAGAATCACAAGAATGAAGAAATGCACACCACATGTACTCAATACTAAATTGGCACTAATCACTCAGCACTCATGGGCTCATATGGAAGTAAAAGTCAATGGAAATCAAGCAGGTCGGGGGCAGGAGACAGGTGAATTCACACCTAACAGGTACAATTCTCACTCTCTGGGTGAAGAGCACACTTATAACTCTGACTCAAACTGTACAAAAGCAATTCATGCAACCAAAACGTGTGCACCCCCATAATATTCTGAAAACAAAAGACCCTCTTTTCATATACTAAAAAAATAATAATTAATGCCAGATCACAGCTGTACTCCTTTTACTCAAAGTCCTGATGGATCAAATTTTAAAGCTAAGTGATTCAAACAGAGATGTCCAGTTCACAACGGTGGGCCCTGTTTATTTCATCTGCCCCGCTACCCAAATAGTTAAGAGATGGCCACAGAACATGTCATTTTCAAGTGAATAGATATCCCCCAGAGGTGGATACAAGAATATGCTCTTGACAGACCACATATTTTGAGGGATTTCTAGAAAACAGCAAACAAATGCAATCTGAGAAACCAGAGCAGAGAAAGTTCCATGTTAGGGTGAGGATTTATTTTTCCCGCCAAACCCCCTTCCAAAAGGGTCCTCGATAGCTAACGCACCCAAGCCCTGGGCCATGCCCACACACAGACAAAGATCCTCAGACGAAACCCAACATCTAATAAGGAAGAAAATTACTAATCAAAGTTTTTATTGATCTTATAAATCATCCTCCCTTTGCAAAGATTTTAGGAAACTGAAGAAAACGGAAATTCCTGAAATTCAAAGGCTTTTTATTGGAGTAGGCCGATGTATAAGACTCCTCTGCGCTTGTATAAGACAGTACACAAACCAGTGTAGGACCCACTGACTTACACCCTTCCATGCCCAGGGCCACTTGCCCCGTTTTGCTCATGGCTCTGTCCAAACAAAGGAAATAATCGTGGAAGTGGCGGCGGAGCAACACCCCACAAAAGAGAGACACAAGGTCACAGGATTCAGGCAAAGCCCAAATTACCTTCTCCCCCCCTCCGCTACACAAACACCTTTCAGAAAGTCCCTAGGCTTTTTGTTACCTGTCCTCCAAAGACCTTCCCCAGCAAGGACTGCAGCACTGAAATGTAATCATTCTCCTGAAACATGGCTGAGTTTTGCAGAGTCGTGCGGGTACTCCAGCAGCTGAGCGTGCCCTTTGAGTTGGTTCCAGAAGTTGTGACATATTTTCACTTATCACTTCCCCGGCCCATCCTGGGCATGCGGCAGCAACGGAGCCTGCTCCGCAGCAGGGAGCAGAACGGGTCAGCCTGCACTGCACATTCTGGAGAAATGCAAAAACTACGTGAAGGCCGGGGCCTCTTCCTCCAGCCCCGGCAGCGTCCAGAAGCAGCCCCCGTGGGCAATGAGCTAAAAAATAGTTGATTACTACAAGGGAAAATAGCCCAAACCAAACAAATCCGTAGACATTTAACCCCTTGTTATTAAAGTTAAGCAGGACTGAAGTCCCATTTTACATTCACTAAATTAGCAAAGAATAAGAAAGTTCAGGCAAGGATACCAGGAAATTGGCCCACACATATACGGCAGGACGGAGCACAGCCCTGACCTCAGGAGGTATAGGACCACTCCATTCCTGGCGTCCTTCTGCTAGTTTGAGTCATCTCTGTCACTTGCAACCAAGGAGTCCTGACTACAACAAGGACAGTGCACAGAGAGGCCCAGGGCTTAGAGACGCCCTCAGCTGACCGCACAAGATTATATATCGGCACAGTTGAACAGGCGCAGCCTTAAAATGATGCAAAGACTAAGTAGCAATATGGAAAAAAAAACACATGATACCCAGTTAAGGGAAAGCAGAGTGCTCAGAATGAGACCACATCGTCCTTTCAACTACAGGAAAGGGCCACACGCGTGGGCAAGCACAGTCCCGGCTGGTCCTCACGTGCGCCCATGCTGTGCCAGGCCTGGCGGCCGGGCTCGCGTGTGCCATCTCGCGCAGCCTCTCCGCGACTCCAGGCAGCACAGCACGCTGTGCAGAGGAAGACACCGAGGCACTGAGCAGTTCAGCAGCTGGAGCACAGCCCCAGAATCAGGCCCTGAAACCCAGGCTGCTGGACTCTGAGCCGAAGCTCCCAAAAGCAACAGGAAAAGGAAAAACAGTTATTGAAAGGTAATGAGGATGGTTTGGAGGCTTTTTATTTGTTGGTTGGTTTTCAAATTCCACTTTGAGTTTTCCATTGTCTTTTCCAATGAAAAGAAAATCAATAAGAAATTTATGAAAGGATTAGCACACAGCCCCTCTCTAGGAAACCTACCCCATCCCTCTTGCCACCCCAGAGCTGAGCCCCGGTGCCCCAGTCTGCTCAGGACAGTCCCCACGCACCCCTGCCCAGAGCTGGGCCAGGGCGGGGCTCTGTGTGCACATCCCAGCACCTGGTGGGGGCTGGGTCGTGGTAGGCTCACGGATTGGATTACGTAATTAGCGGCAACAAGGGCAAGAGACAGAGGCCATTATCATTCCCCTGGGGGCTCTAAGGGGCTCCCCTCAACCCCCATTGATTGGGCCTCCCCACAGAGCTCTCAAATCCACTGCCTCCTCCCCCACCCCTGTTCCCAGCTCAGCCCTGGTTCCGGCCACACGCCCTGGCTGCCTTTCCAAAGGGCTAGGCTGCTGCCTGTCCCCCTCCTTTGCACGTTCCCTGGCTCACTGTGGCCTCCAGAGAAAACCCAGCATCCCAACCTGGACACTCCCATCTTGCCCGCTGTCGTGGTCTGCTGTTACCACCCTCCAACCACAGGCTGCCAGCCACACCACGTCCCAAACACGCCACATGCGTGTCCTCATACCCCTGAGCACGCTGCTCTCCAGGCCTCACGCCCTTCCACACTGCCTAGTGAATTTTTGTCTTTCAATAACAACTTTATTGAGATACAATTCACATACCATAAAATTCACCAGTTTCGAGTGTGCAATTCAATGATTTTTAGTACATTCACAGTTATGCAACCAACATGCACCACAATTTTAGAACATTTTCATCACCCTTGGAAAAACTCCACCCCAATTAACCTTCCCCTCTCTTCCCTTCCCCACCCAAACCCTGGCCCCAGGCAGCCAGAAATCTACTTTCTGTCTCTATAAATTTGCCTTGTAGGGATGTATCATACAACTGGCCTTTTACAACTGGCTTCTTTCACGTGGCATGATGTTTTCAAGATTCCTCCATGTCCGAGCATATATCAGTATCATTCCTCTGTGTTGTCAAAGATATGCCACTGTATGGACATAGCACATGGTGTTCCGTTCACCTGTGGATTTAGGAGCTGTTTACGCATTTTGGCTACTATGAATAATGCTTCTATGAATATTCATGTACGAGTTTTTGTGAACATGTGCTTTTTATTTTTGTTGGGTATATACCCAGAAGTGAAATCGCTGGGTCATACAGTAACTCTGTATGTAACCTTTTGAGGAACTGCCAGTTGCTTTTCAGAACAGCTGTGCAGTTTCACACTGCCGCCAGCAGTGTACAGGGGTCCAGTTTCTCCACATTCTTGCTAACACTTCTTGCTATCCAACTTTTTATTTTAATCATGCTACTGGGTATGGTTTTGACTCACATTCCCATGGTGGCTAATGATGTTCAGCATCCTTTTATGAGTTTCTCAGTCATTCATATATCTTTTTTGAAGAAATTTCTGTTCTGATTGTTTGCCCATTTTTTAATTGGGTTATTTGTCTTTGTGTATCGAGTTGTCAGAGCCCTTTATATATTCTAGATACAGGCCCTTTATCAGATATGCAAATATTTTTACTTTTTCGATGGTGTCCTTTACAATACAAAAATTAATTTTGACAAAGTCCAACTCAGCTACTCTTTTCCTTTCACTGCTGCTCATGCGTACATGTATGTGGACAATGGGAATTTTTTTTATCTTTTTCTGGTGTCACTATGGTCTGTTGCCTGTGCTTTTTGTGTCGATCTGTTTATGTTCTATAGGTCTATTCAGGTTTTCTATTTCTTTTTGAGTCAGTGTCAGTAGTTCGTCTCCTATGACTTCGTTCATTTCATCCAGGTTATCCAATTTGTTGGCAGATAGTTGTCCATAGTATTCCTTTATAATCTTCTTTATTTCTGCAAGTAATGTCCCCTCTTTTTTTTTTCAGTGCTTGATTCTTTCCCTTTATCAGGTTTCAAAATAACGAACTGGTCTCCTGCCGTCTCCCTGAGTGTGGAACATGCTGCGTTCTGGTCGCCGCCTGCTGCACGACAAACTGCCCCAACCGGGCAGCAGCCGCAGCCGCTGCTCTGCGGCTCCTGGTTCTGTCGGTCAGGAACCAGGGCAGGGCGCAGCGGTGTTTCGCTGCTGCTCGAGGCACAGACTGAGGGGCCAGGGGTCCCAGAAAGCATCGCCACATGTCCGGCCTCGCGGTGGCCCACTGCAAGGCCGCGCGCAGCGACCACACACAGTGCCCGTCAGCGGCTGCTGGGCACGGGGCTCAGGACAGCACTTGGCACAGGGCAGCCCAGGGCATGGTTCCAACAGAGGAAGGGGAAGCCTCTGGTCTCTTAGGGCCTGGACCTAGACACGTGCTGTCTTTGTGGTTTCCACTGGCCAAAGCACTCGCAGAGCCACCCACATCCACGAGGAGGGGACAAAGGCCCCCTTTGTAGGGAAAAACTGTCAAAAACTTTGTGGCCATCCTTAGTCTGCCACACATTGGGTATATGGCTTTTGGGATTTTTTGATTTTGTATTTTTACAAACTCACAGATTCAAACATGTCTGAGGAGTTTATTGCAGCTAATCTGTTGCAGTTACTCTCACTGATGCTCAAACTGACCCCATTTGGGGCAAAAGGAGCCTTTCCTGTTTCTCCTGAGTCCTGCTAGTGCGGCCTCCACCACCAGATGCCTCCGGCACAGCAAGCCGTTCCCCGGCGCCCCTGGTGCCTGGAGCTGGTCCTTTCTCCAGATGCAAAGGACCCAGTGAAAATCCCAATCCTCATTGTCTGTCACTGGACCCGCCCTTTTCTCGAAGTTATTGATCAGCATTGACTTCTCCATATCAATGGCCCATTTAACTTTTCCTGCCATAATCCATATGTACTTGTGGAGGCCTCAGGAAAACCCAGATTCTCTTCAGGTTGGGTTACTCTCGCCTCTGGTTTTTACCTGCTGTCACAGTGTTCTATTTTCACTTCCTCCTGTGAATGCTGAGCACTGAGGACTGCATTGGAGGGCTGCCCCATGCTATACCTGGCCCCACCTCCAACCAGGAATGTCCCCTTTTTGCCTATTAAATTCTTGACCGGGCATGGTGGCTCACACCCTAGTCCCAGCACTTTGGGAGGCCAAGGCAAGAGGATCACTTGAGCCCAGGAATTTGAAGTTGCAATGAGCTATGATGATGCCACTATACTCCAGCCTGGGTGACAAGAGCAAGACCCTGTCTCTGAAAAAAAAAAATTCTTATTCATTTTCTAAAATCCATCTATCATTTACCCAGCTCACCACCTGCCTAGCAGTCCCACGTGTGCCTTCTCCACTTTTCTGTGTTCACTGCCTGCCTCCGTCACACTGTGATTGGGCAGCCTGTCGCTCCATGATCCAGCCTGTTGTTTCTGTGTCCAGAGGCTATGAGCTCATCAGAGGTCAAGACCTCACCACTCGTATTGGTGCCCAGCTCTGGGGCAGGTTAGCTCAACTGTCACTGAGCCACGAGTCTCTGCTGGCATCAAACAGGGGTGCCCTTGGTTTTCCCTGGCAATGCCTAGGAGGCAAAGTGGGAACAGGAGTGAGGGAAAGTGAGCTGGGAACTGGTAAGGGGCACCTTCCAAATGCGAGTCCCACCAAGCCTTCTTATGGAGTAACACTCTCTTTCTAGACCACGTAAACTAACTGCTAAGGAGCCAGGGTACGGGACAAGCTCTGGGGCAGCCCTACACTACCAGCTACTCATAAAGTGCCTTTGTGTAGCACTCTTCTTCCTCCAGAGGTATTTCGCATGAGTGACATAACAGATAAGGTTTGAAAATTGAAACCAGTTCTCACTAATGCAGCCCCAAGGTCCTTTGGACACTATCGCCAGCCATCTGAGTCTGTAACCAACACCCAAGGCTGAGCAAAGCATGCCAGGGCTGTTCCATCAGGGCTAGGGAGCTTTTATGGGATCCTTTGCTAATTAAAATTCACTCTTCTAGACAGCTGTGATCTTTGGTGTCTTAAGCACCTGAAAAATATATCTTGACATTTAAGCCACTCTTGCTGGGGTGATGCTAGCAGCATTAGTAAGCCACAGATTCCAATCAGAATAAAAATGCTACACTCTATATTGGGGCTTACTTCAAAGGGGAAGGACATTCAAATCCCTGAGGTTTGCCATTAAACCATCAACACCTGGAGAGACGAACCCTCTCCCTGCTCTTGGGACAACACAGCCACCCACTCAAGGCCGCTGCCCACTCCTGCAATTTGAGGCTGCTGTAACAACAAACCCTGTTTTTGCTCCAGACAGTTTGGGACACGCTTTTGGCCAGTTGGCATCTGCACAGCACGTGGCTCAGAAATGTCTGGCCCTCATGAGGGCAGGAGGCCAGGGAGCAGCGAGCACCTCCAGCCCTGCTCCACTCAGCTCCAAGCCGTTAGGGGATCCAACCAGCATCTCTGCCCAGGGCGCCAGGGTCCCCGAGCAGGATTCGGGAGCCTGGAGGGAATAGGAAGCCTCCTGGCCTCGCTTATCCTGGGAGCCTGGCCTGGATAAGCGAGCCACCCCCCAGGAGGGAGTCCCCAAGGCCCCTCCCATGCCTCCAAGGTCGCCGCGGGAAAGCACTCTCAGCAGGGCAGGACTGCTCCCTGCGCCCAGCAGGGCTCTGCTGTCTGTGGAGGCCTGAGTCCTGCACTCGTGACCAGGGTGGCTTTGGACGTGTCCAGAGTGCAGGCCCCAGAAGCGGCCCGCTTGTGCCTTTGCGGAGCTGCTCTGTGAGGCCACGACCCTCCTTACAGCTCTCTGCCTCAGACCAAGGCTGCGCCCTCCTGTGCCTCCCTCACCCGCACCCCACCAACCAGGAAGACCGGCGCCCTCCGCTCTGGAGTCCCTGTGCCCGGTGCAGGCTGCCCTGCGCTGCCCTCGCCTGTCCCGCCATCTCAGGGAAAGCAGCAACCTCGAGGGTGGGCTGAGGACAGGGCATGGAGAACCGCCCCTCTGCTCGGGAAGACCGGCCGCCCCTTGGCCGAGCCAGGCCGGGAGCAAAGCCAGTATAGAGCAGGAGGCCCTGAGGGTTCAAGTGGTCTTCTCAGGGTAGGGAGGCTGTCAAGGAAGCGCCATCTTTGTTCTTTGTTTCCTCTGGGAGATCCACTTCCTCCAGGACGCAGGTTTTGAGGAAAAGAACCACAGGGCTGAGGGAGGGGAGTCCAGGAGCAGGCAGGGACGGCCAGAGGACAGACAGCTGGATGGCAGGTCCTGGGGGATCCGCAGGGGGGTGGTGCTCCTCCAACTCACACTGCTTCCCCCTCATGCTCCAGGTTCCCTCTGTCACCTGCCACCAGGGCTTAGTTTCATTCTGTTCACAGTATAGATTTATTGCCTAACTTGGTCCATCCAGGCTGCCGTAACAGGATACCATAGCCTGGGTGGCTTGCCAACAATAGACATTCATTTCTCATGGTTTTGGAAGCTAGAGAGTCCAAAATCAAGGTGCTGGCAAATTCAGTGTCTGTTGAGGGCCCACTTCCTGGTTCGTAGATGGCACCCAATCCCATCCCGGAGGGCTCTGCCCTCCTCCCCTAGTCACCCCCAAAAGGCCCCACCTCCTAATACAGCCACGTTGATGATTAGGTTTCAACATTCAGATGGGGGTGTAGGGGCAGGGACCCGCACGGTGGCCCACGCCTGTAATCCCAGCACTCTGGGAGGCTGAAGCAGGAGGATCACTTGAGGCCAGGAGTTTGAGACCAGCCTGCGCAACATGGCAAGAACCCATCTCTACAAAAAATAAAATTAGCCAGGTGTGGTGGCGCACACCTGTAGTCCCCGCTACTTGGGAAACTGAGGCAGGAGGGTCACTTGAGCCCAGGAGTCCAAGGCTGCAGTGAGCTATGATCATGCCACAGCACTCTACTCTCCAGAGCAAGAACCTCCCTCAAAAACAAATTTTTGCGAGGACACAAACATTCAAACCATAAAATAACCTACTGGCAAAATAAAATTCATCTTAAAAATACGTGCAGAAGTGTGAGGCTAAAGCATCCCAAGCCAGCTTCAAACACCGTCACCGCCCTTCACCCCCCTTCACCCCAGCAGGCACAGCAGGTGTGCCCACCTGTTCTGTGAGCAGGGCCAGGTGTGGTCAGAGACACCTGCTGGGAGGGCCAGTGGCCACCATGGCCCCGGCCTGCATCCACACCGCCAGCTGCTCCTCAGGGAAGGCTGCATGGAGTGGCCCAGCTTCTAGACGGCGCTGCGTGGGGAGCAGCCTGCTCCCTCCGGTTACTGTCCTGTCCAACCCAAGACGTTGTGTCACCGTGCTGGAGGCTGATGCAGGGCAAAGCCACAGCACAAGCCATGGAGTGCTGCTCAGGCGCCATCTCTCCTTACCTCGGCTGCCACGTCTGGGTTGGACCCGAGGCTGTTGGACCTGTGACCTTTAGAAGTCCCTTGTAAACGTTTGCCAGCTTTATTGTTAGCCATCCCATATGTTTTGCTGTTTTGGTAAATTTCTTTCTTTCTTTCTTTCTTTTTTTTTTTTTTTGAGTATAGAAAGGCAATTGATTTTTATTTATTTATCATATATCAAACAACTTGCTAAGCTACCTTATTAATTCTAGTCATCTGTAAATTTAGGGGAGGTCCTATTTATATAAAAATATCATTAGACAACAATTACAGTTTGGTTTCCTTTTTCTGATTCTTATATATACAGTTTCTTTTTCTCCTTTGCACTGTCTGGGTTCTCAGGAACAATGTTGGAAATAGCCACTGGGCATCCAACCTTATTCCTGGCTGGCTAAGAACTACTTCTAGCATGTCATCTTCCAATGTAATGTTTGACATAGATTGTTAGTATTCGCCCTGTCTTATTCCTAGTTTGCCAAGAGTTTGATTTTTTTCTTAATCATGAACAGCTTTTGAATTTTATCAAATTATTTTTCTGCATCTATTGAGAATGTCAGCTACTATTTTCTCTTTCTACCCATTAATGTGATGAACTCGCAGGTAGACTTTCTAGGGCTAAATCAACCCTTAGTTCCTGGAACATGCCAACCTTGATATGAACTGTTACATCGTTGTGTGTGCTGCTTAAGTTGAGTTTGCCAATATTGTACTTAGAAGCTTTATGCATTCATGTTCATAAGTAGATTGGCTTGTAATTTACTTTTCTCCTCATTTTCTCATCTAGTTTTAGAGTCTAGGTTTTTGGTATTATAAAATGAGTTGGACAGTATTTCCTCTTTTTTTCCAGAAGACTTTCTATATAAAACCAAAACAATCTTCTCCTTTAAAGATTTCTTAAACTTACCTCAGTCTGTTTTCTTTGTGAAAGATTATTTATTAATGATTTAATTTCTTTAAATATTATTGAACTGTTCATTCAGGTTTTCTATTTCTCCTTGAGCCAATTTTGCTTTATTGTATTTTCTAGATGTTTCAAAAAGGTTTGAATTTATAGGCATCATGCTACCCATATTATTTTTTTACTACCATTTTAATCTCTATTGTATATGAAGTATATCTTCTCTTTCATTCCTGAAAGTTTTGGGGTATATGAGTGCCTTATTTCTTTTTTTATAGCCTCATTGAGATATACTTCACATACCATAAAATTCACCAGTTTAAAGTGTACAATTTAGTGGCCTTTAGAATATTCACAGAGTTGTACAACTGTCACCACCATCTAATTTTAGAACATTTTCAGCATCCTTAAAAGAAATTCCATCCGCATCAACAGCCCATTTCTATTCTCCCTTTACCATCTGAGATTGGCTCTTAATATGCTGTATATTTACATGGTTCAAAAGTCAAAATGGCATTATGAGGTACAAAGAGGGTATAAGAATATACACAGAGAATTCTAACTCCCACCTTCCCCTCATACACATAACCATTTGTTAGTTTTCTGTTTATTTCTTCTGTATATTTTTATGAAAATACAAGGAAATGCAAATGTAGTTATTCCTATTTTCCACCTTTTTCTTACAGAAAGGCAACATAATTTATACACTATTCTGCATCTTCCCTTTTTACTTAATATACTCTATGATACATTCTCATTCCTTCTTATAGTTGTGCTTCATGTTTATTCAATCAGTCCCCCACCTACAGACCCTTGGCTTGTTTCCAAGCTTTTGCCAATTACAAACAATGCTGTAGTGTATAACCTCATTCACAGGTTATTTTATACTTGTGAATATCTAACTGTAGAATAGATTCCCAGAGATAGGATTGCTGGATCTAAGGATAACTACATTTTTATTTTTTATAAGCAATGTCGAATTGCTCTCCATAAGGGTTGTAAAATTTTGCATTCTCCACAACCAAACCTATTTCCTCATAGCCACACCAACCATGTATTTTCAAATTTTGGATTTTTGCCAATCTGATTTGCAAGAAATGTTGTCTAAGGGAAATATAATTTTCGTTTCTCTTATTGCAACTGGGTTGAGCATCTCTTGATATTTAAGGACCACTTGCATTTCTTTCTCTATGAACTATTTCTTTCCTTTGTCTATTTTTCTATCGAGTTCTTGGTCTCTTTCTTAGGAAAGTAAAAGCTCTCTTTAAATTATCCATTTTGGGGTGGCAAACTACCTCAAAACTTGTGGCTTAAAGCAAAATTCCTCAGGATTCTGTGAGTTGAATGAGCTCAGCTGGGTGGTTCTTCTGTTCCAGTTGCCACCAGCTGGAGTTACTCAGTGACTGCATTCAGCCAACAGCTAGGTCAAACTAAACAGTCCAAGAAGACTTCACTCACTTGTCCAGTGCCTAAGTGCTCCTCCTCATGTGGATAGCTTGAGCTTCTTCCCAGAAGGGTGGTCTCAGGGAAGTCAGCCTTCTAACATGGTAACTGGCTTTCAAGAGGGAGGAAACAGAAGTGCCAGTCCTCTTAAGGCCTGGATTCCAAAGTTGTTGAACATCACTTCTGCATTCTACTGGGTGTAGCAAGTCAAAAAGCCAACCAAGATTCAAAGAATAGGAAATAGACTCCATCTCTGGATGGGAGGGAGAAACGTGGTATGGGGTACAGGGAAGGAAAGACCTGATGGCAGCCATTCTCTGAGACTATCCCCCATCTTCATCTACAATAGGTAGATTACTCCTTCATGAAATTAGTTAGAAATATTTTATGCCAGTTCATCCAGACTAGGATCACTTGAGGCCAGGAGTTTGAGACCATCTGGGTATCATAGCAAGACATTATCTCTGTAAAATATATATTTTTTAAAAATTACCCAGGTGTAGTGGCACACAACTGTAATCCTTGCTACTTGGGAGACTGAGGCAGGAGGATGGCTTAAGCCCAGAAGTTTAAGATTGCAGTGAGTTGTGATCATGCCATTGCACTCCAGCCTGGGTGACAGAGCAAGACCCTGTCTCAAAATAAATAAATACTTTCTGCCAGTTTGACAATTGTTTTTTTGTTTGTTTGTTTGTTTTTGAGACAGAGTGTCACTCTGTTGCCTGGGCTAGAGTGCCATGGCATCAGCCTAGCTCACAGCAACCTCAAACTCCTGAGCTCAAGCAATCCTCCTGCCTCAGCCTCCCGAGTAGCTGGGACTACAGGCATGTGCCACCATGCTCGGCTAATTTTTTCTATATATTCTTAGTTGTCTGACTCATTTCTTTCTTTTTTTCTTTTTAACAAATCTTTTTTTTTATTTCAGCATATTATGGGGGTACAGATTTTAAGGTTTCAATAAATGCCCTTTCCCCCCTTCCCCCACAAGTCTGAGTCTCCAGCATGACCATCCCCCAGACAGTGCACTTCTCACTCATTATGTATGTATCTACCCATCCCCCCCGTCCCCCTGCCCAATACACTATTACTGTAGTACCTATGTGCCCACTTAGGTGCTGCTCATTTAATACCAGTTTGTGGGTGAGTATATGTGGTTCTTGTTTTTCCATTCTTGGGATACTTCACTTAGTAGTATGGGTTCCAGCTCTAACCAGGAAAATATAAGATGTGCTATATCACCATTGTTTCTTAGAGCTGAATAGTACTCCATGGTATACATATACCACATTTTATTAATCCATTCTTGGATTGATGGGCACTTGGACTGTTTCCACAGCCTTGCAATTATGAATTGTGCTGCTATAAACATTCGAGTGCAGGTGTCTTTTTTGGAGAGTGTCATTGGACCTTTTGGGTAGATGCCCAGCAATGAGATTGCTGAATCAAATGGTAGATTCACTTGTATCGCTTTAAGGTATCTCCATATTGCTTTCCACAGAGGTTGAACTAGTTTGCAGTCCCACCAGCAGTGTAGGAGTGTTCCTCTCTCTCCGCATCCAGGCCAGCAT